>CM050516.1:3145000-3175000 GCA_027563665.1 Antrozous pallidus | reverse complement strand
TGGATCAGGCCACTCCATGTATTCCAGTTGGTCACTGAGTCTCATGACAGGTGTTGTCCGTCTGCAGACCCCGTCTGCTCTTCCTGGAACTTACGGGTAGAAGCAAGTTGTGGTCCTGCAGGTGTCTGTCCCAGTCTGGGTTTCCCGATCGCCGCCACATGGTGTCCTCGCCTTGTCTCCACGTTCCCCTCCCCCTGTACGCCCAGCCTTGACCGGAGCCTGCTGCCGCTTTGTTAGCCTGTTTTGTTCGGCCAGAGCCTTTCCTTGGCCGTGGCTAGTCCGTCCAGAGGCACATGTGTCCGATTGTCGCTCTTCTGGTGCTATTAGCAGCCATTGACAAGGACCACCTGCTCCATTCCTTTACTGAGGTCGTACGATGCCTTTTAAGGGAAAAAGAATCTTGCCCCCAAATCCTAGTGCTGGGATTACAAATGAAAACACTGGCATTTTAGCCAGTGCAGACAGCTGCCCATTATAGAAACGATGGCATGTTTACTCCTCAGCATTTCTCAGCACTGATTATTCTTACTACACTGAATTGGATAAACTGAAAGATCACATTTTAAATACCAATGGAGTCAATAATGACAGTCGTTATTTAGCATTTGGACTTCAAATGAGGTCTGACTTTTAAACCTCTTTGTTGGCTCATCGGTCCAGACTGTCCGGAAGGAACACTGTCCAGTAAGCTGAGGCCGGTCAACAAGGCCCACCCCATGGTCCCTGCCCCTCCTGCAGCTGCAGAGCTGGCGGCTCACCGCTTCCTCCTGAGGGCGGGTGGGCTGCTCCGAGAGCCGACCTGGAGTCTGCGGTCACCTCGCCTCCTCTGGGTCCGTTCCACGTGGAAGCCTCTGCCCTCCCCACCTGGACCCAGGCAGGGTCCTCGTTCACCCTCCAGCCTGCTCCCAGCCTTCTCCCGAAGCGCCTCTGCCTTCCACACGCCAGCAGTCACCTGGAGTGTCTCCCCAGAGCCCTACGCTGATGGCGGGCGGGAGGTCCGCCCCGCTTTGAGGAGAACTAGCAGCATCCTTCGCCCTTTCCCCGGAATCCAAGAGGAAGCGCTGCCCCCACCTGGCGCTGCGAGGCCGGCGCTCCCCGGGCCCTCGGGCAGGCTGACTGTCCTGCAGGAGAGAGGCTTTTTCAGTCTCCGTTTCGCAGCCTGTAGCCTTTGGTTTCATGGGAAGAGCATTTTAAAGCCCCAGCTGTGTCATGAGAAAGCCCTGCTGTGTGGGTCCAGCGGTGACCTCATGGTCACTACGTTACAGCGTTAGGACAGTGAATGTTGTCGGACTCGCAATGACTGCAGAAACCTCCCACCAAAAGGCGAGTTTAACACACAAGCCGGTGTAGTGAGGTCATACTTACAACTTTGGCGACAAAAATTACTACAGCTTCTGACTATTGTGCCCAAACAGACTTCTTCCTATTTTTTTTTATATATTTTATTCATTTTTTTACGGAGGAAGCGAGAGGGATGGAGAATTAGAAACATCGATGAGAGAGAAACATCAATCACTGGGGATGTGCCCACAACCAAAGTACATGCCCTTGACTGGAATGGAACCTGGGGTCCTTGAGTCCACAGGCCGACGCTCTATCCACTGAGCCAAACCTGTTAGGGCCTTTTATTTATTTAATTTTTTTATTGATCTTTTACAGAGAGGAAGGGAGAGGGATAGGAAGTCAGAAACATCGATGACGAGAGAAACATTGATCAGCTGCCTCCTGCACACCCCCTACTGGGGATGTGCCCGCAGCCAGGGTACATGCTCTTGACCGGAATCGAACCTGGGACCCCTCAGTCCACAGGCCAATGCTCTATCCACCGAACCAAACCGGTTTCAGCCAGACTTCTTTCTAAAGAACATCAAGACGGTTGGTGAAGGCAGGCGCCCTGCAGGGAGGCTCTGGGTCACGTGTGGGGACCTTTGTCCTAGAGCTCATGCACGGGGTATCACCGGTGGCTTGCGGTGGTCCAGGCCCTGGGGAGACAAACAGTGAGGCCAGCCCAGCTGCTGAGTTCAGTGAACAGGTGTTTATTGTGTGTGTGAGGGTGGAGAGGGGACAGGTGGTGGCCGGACTCCGGTTCTGGGGAAGCATCAGAGGCAGCATCTTGGGGGCAGGCGTTTGAGCCACAAAGGACAAGGTCTGCCCGAACACGAGGCCTTCAGGCGTGCCTTCTGGGAACGCGGGCGCTGTCTGGGGCGGTGGCCCGAGAGGCGGTAGGACAGACAGGCCAGGAATGGAGCAGGGAGCCAGGAGCACGCTGTCCTCCCTCCCTCTGGGTGTGCTCTGGAGCCGGAGGGGGGCTAGAGGTGGGCGGTCATGTGGGGAAGAGGCTCGGTGCAGACGGAGGGGGACAAGAGGCAGTGACAGGTGAGGACTGGCAGGCCTGGTGACTAACTCGTGTGGCCTGCACAGAGAAACCAGTTTTGTCGGAACTCTGGGAGCAGGTCTCCTTACTCGTTTACATATTTTGGAGGCTTTTAAAAAAGAAATAATTTATGTAATTTAGAGCTCCAGATCTTTAATATGCTAATGTTATAAAGGAAAAACATTCTTATCTGAAATTAAGGTTCTAGAAAAAGATTGTTTTGGCCCAAGGTTCTGAATAATTAAGAATAATCAGGGCCCTGCAGGCATGAGTGGATGCAGGAGAAACAAAGCTGTCTGGTTTTCAGTGCCTACAGTTTAGAGAGCCTCTTCCCACACTCGGTCAGCAGCTGAAAAGTTCCCTTTCATGGGTATTTATACAGTTTCTGAGGTCGCACCGCTGAACACAGAAACGGCGTGACGGGGCAGTCTGCGTGAAGTGTACAGATAAACTGACGGTGATGCCACTCCTGGGACAGACGGGATCAACTCCGAGTTAGCTTGCCAGCCCCTGCTCCTCTGAGTCAGCGAACCCGTGCTGAGTGCTTTCCACACCCGCCCATGTCTAATCATCACGCCGTATTTAAAATACTTTTGAAAGTGACACTTTTTCTGCTTATAAAAATAACTCATAGAATTTCTGTTTGGGTAGGAATTTTGGGAAACACACTAAGGATTGAAATTTTCAGTTATCTGTAATTAGATACTAATGTTAGCTTTTCATCTCCTGTGAGAGGGACGTAGGTATGTGTGTTTAGAGAGAGAGGCTTCTCCCTCCCAGCACTGCCCGGCTGCAGCGAGCTCTGGCCTGGGGCCGCCTGGGCCCTGGGGCCCGCCCGGATAGCGCCTCCACACCCCTCCCCGCTCAACACCTCCCGGGCACGGGCCCACCTTCTGACTCCCAGGAGGAACTGTGGGGCCTTAGGCCCAGAAGAGTGACAGCAGCTTTCCGAGTCCCCAGCAGATTGGGGAACGGGTTCTGCCCAGGCCCCCATCGGTGAGACCAGCACTGTGCGCTGTTTGGGGTGCTGCCCAGCCGCTGGGTTGTTTCTCTGATCTGGGGGCGCTGGGAACTCCACTCAACAGCGGCCACAAGGAAAGAGGAGTCCTTCGACTTTACGGAAAGTCACCAAGGCCGTGGGGTTGCGGCACTGCTGGCCATGACTCCAGGACGGTCGTGTGACCTCAGAACGGGACGGCACTGATCAGAGCGAGCGGAGGGCGTGCCACAGGGGCACAGGGGAGTCAGGGACTGGCTCGTGTTTGTCACTCACATCTCTGAAGTGACACTTCACCGTCCTGTGCAAACTGCAAAAGAATAAAAACGCAACTCTGTCCCCAACACGCCCTCACGTGGCCTCGGCTGACACCCGTCAGCCAGTCAGCCAGCCCCCAGGGGGTGGCGGGTCCAGCCCAGCTGGGCGGGCAGAGAACCGGTTCTGCTCCCACAGGCCCTCGGGCGGGAGCGCCGGCTGTGACAGCCTTAGCGGCAGCAGAGGCTCGGGCTCCGGACTCCGTGTCCGAGCAGCAAAGACGAGAAGTGCTGCTTCCGTCCGAGCAGACGAACATTCCAGAACTGCACTGCCCAGAATGGGGCACGGGGCGCCGAGCACCCGGAGAGGGCGGTGCAGCTGAGGAATGGGGTTTTCTCTTAAACTTACTTTCAATCTGGCCACGGAGGACTGGTGGCCACCGTGCTGAGCGGGCCGGCGTAGGCCGCACAGAGCAGACGTGTCCGGTTAAGAACCTGAGCGCGGTGCCCGAGGAGCACGCACCACGCTGACCCCCGCCCCGGCCCTGAGGGCGGGGACATGATCCTGGAATTTTGTATCAAACTTTTTTTTTAATATTGTTTTTTTACAGAGAGGAAGGGAGAGGGAGAGAGAGCTAGAAACATCGATGAGAGAGAAACATGGACCAGCTGCCTCCTGCACACCCCGCACCGGGGGTGTGCCCGCAACCAAAGTACATGCCCTTGGCCGGAATCGAACCCGGGACCCTTCAGTCCACAGGCCGACGCTCTATCCACCGAGCCAAACCGGTTTCGACTGTATTGAAACTTCTTACGCTCACCTGGGCTGGTAGTTTCTTTCCTAGACAGAACGCCTGTCCAGCTGACGCCGTGGGCAGGGGTGTTCTGTCGGCCACGGCTGGGGTCCCTGACACGGCAAACCATTGCTCCTCATTTCTATGCAGGCAGCCATCAGCTACCGTCAGTTACTGTGGTTTTAACGCCAGGACTTTCAGGCTAAGTCCGCTCAGACCCGATACCGTGGGTGGAGCGTTCCCCACCAGTAACCCAGACAGCTGCGAGGCTGCCCTGCGATCGGGGGCAGGGCGGGCTGTGGGGGCTGAAACAGGGGTCCCCGCCTGCAGTGGCCGCCGTTTTAAACAGTCAGATAACGCGGCTTTAAAAGGCTGTTGAACAACTCGCCTGCCTTCATTTCAAAGCCCCCGCTTGCCCGCCCGAGAGAGCCTTGTTGTCAGCCACCCTCTGCTCCCGGGAGTGGCCCCCTGGTCTCAGAAAGAGCCCGTGACCCCGGTGGCTGTCTCCCCCTGGCCAGCTTCCGTTCCCGTTTCAGAACAGACGGGCGGAACTGGAATGGGGGTGCGGACTGGGAAGGAATCTGCTGACATTCAACACCGGGGTCAGGTCAGTGTGCTTGTGTGCAGGCGACAGCTCACCCCCGTGGCCTCCGGTGGGGGAGGCTGTGTCCAGGGGGCGGCAGGGCAGAGGGCAGAGGGCAGAGGGCAGGCACGCACCAAAGACGCCCTAGGGCTGTCCCCCACCAGCCCTGCCTGCTGCGTGGGGCCTGCCTCACCCTGTGAGGGGCCACACGACCCCTTGCCCGCGTGCCGGCCTCCCATCTGGGAAACGGGCCGTGCTGGTGGCCTGAGGTGACCAGGATCACTTGTAAGCTGGGACCAGGTGGTCCCCTCCGAGGCAGGCGGGCCTGTGAGGGACATTCCAGCAGCAGTCTGGGTGGAGTGGATGCCGCGTGAGTCAGCAAGAGCCACTCCGGGTGGACTTGGGTTTGGGGTTTTTTGTGGGGAATCATAATGCGCCCACTTTGCCGATTCCTGCTGGCCACGGCCAGCGGTACGGGCTGTCTCGCTGTGCAGTCACAGGCCTTCCCTGTCCTTGTGTCCCCTGGACGGCTGCTCCCCCCCCCCCCCCCCCAGGACATGCCTGACCTGTCGGCATCTGGTTTTGTGCCCTGTAATCTGCCCGGTCACTCTGGACCGGCACCATGCTGGCTGCCAGGAGGGGACAGACACACAGCCGGCTGCGCCTGTAAGACCAGGGGCGGCGGCCCAGCCCAAGGCTCGGAGCCTCGCCGTGGGAGTCCGAGGGACAGCGTGCGACAGGCCGCACACCGGCCTCGGGGTCTGGGGGCAGGTCCACAGGCCCGGTCTGAGCTCACGCTGTGTCCGCACTGCGTGTCCGCAGGGGACGGGGACAAGACGGCACCTAGGCTTGCAGGAGCCATGCAGGGCCGGTCAGGTCCAGGGACACGGCGCCAGGAGAGGCCTGCAGGGCAAGGCAGCATTTGCTAGGTGACAGGCGGGGGGAAGAGGGGCACAGAGGCCAGGGGATCCCAAACTCCACTGCTCGGCCTCAGGGAGCCAGTGGGGGGGGGGGGACATGCTCAGATGGGAGCTTTGGGGCAGCAGGCAGGACAGACACCCTTCACGGGGCTCCAGTGTCAACCAGCAAGAGGGGTGGGCTGTGCTGGGGGGGGGGGGGGGAGGCTCCGCAGACACGGATCAGCGTGAGCTCTCCTCACTGGCGGGCTGAGGGCAGTGCCACCGCCGCCCGGACGTGCCTTTCCACTGGGGGGGAGGGGGGGGGGGTCAGTGTAGACTTGGTAGATGTTCAAGGGGAAGCCTGTGACCCTGTCTTTATGGCAGACATTGAGGGATCCCACGGGAAGAAAGGTGCAGTGACTTCACAAAGCAGCAGGTGCAGGCAGCACCGGATCCAGAACCAGACCGTGGCCCAGCACTGGATGGTTCCGGGCTGTCGTCCAAGGCCATTGTGCCCTGCACTGTGCTGTTTCTCCCCCACGTGTCTCAGAGGTTGGGGCTAAGCACCCGGGTGACACAAGGTGGCCAAACCCGTTCTGAAGCTCCGGGTGGAGGCCTCTGGGAACCAGCCCGAGGGTGTGCCCGAGGACAGCTGGGCTGCTTCCGGCGGGTGTTTCCGGGTCAGGGCAGTGACACACGAGCCACTGTCCCACCCGTGAAAGGCGGGGGTGTGGTTTCCAGCGTGTCACGTGGAGGCCGAGCCTGGGGACGGGTTTGGCAGGAAGTGCACTTCCCAGGCCAAGAGGACTCGCTGCCCTTCCTCCCAACCCCGGGGGCCTTCTCCCGTGGGACCGTTCTTCCGTGTGGGCTTTCTGGTCGGCAGCGTGACATTCCCGGTGGTTTTGTCCCTGAACCACGGGCGAGCGCTGCACCGGAGGGAGGGCTTGCTCGGCCGCGTGCCCCTGGGAAGACCCGCTGAAAGCCCGGCCGGGACCCCGCCTCCTGGTGCGGGGCCGCCATCGGGATGAGCTGGCTGGTCCCGAGGTTCAGGGTCAAGACGTGGGTCCTCAGAGGCCCAGAGGCGGCAGGCGCAGGTCCGAGTCCGTGTCCCTGACTCTGCCTTGATGCGAGCCCGTCGAGGCCACCACGGGAGCCCTGGTGTGGGCTGCGGCGAGGTGTGGCCCTCAGACCCGCTGGCCGGCAGCGGGAAGGCGACAGCTGTGGTCAGTGTCCAGAGCTCTGAGCCCACCACGGGAGCCCTGGAGCTTCCCGTCAGGGCTGGGCTGGGCTGGCAGCCCCTCGGTCAGACAGGGACACACTGCCCTCTCCTGGGCGGCATCTGAGCCGCCGCACAGCAGTGCTTTCCCAGAACAGCCCGTCCAGGCCGCCGGGGCCGGTTCCGAGCAGGTTCTTGGCCTGTGAGCTTTATGGAGGGAGGGAAAGGCGGCCCCTGCAGGCTCTGGTGGCTCCTGAAGACAAAGACAGTGTTCACGCGTCCTTCTCTTCTCTTCCTTTTGTGCAACTTCCTGCAAGATTTCTGGGGAGCACTGGGCACCAGTCTGTGGGCACCGAAACCCACCACCGTTTCCTTTTCCCGCCGTTTTCCTGTGGCTTCGTTCAGGCCTGAGCTCCCCCACAGCCACCTGCACTCACAGGCTTTGCACCTGCAACAGGCCGTGGGCGGAGCCACAGACCCCTCCCCCCCTGAGCCTGAGCCGGCCCAACACAGTGCAGGTCCCTCGCTGTCTCTTAAGACGTGTCCCTCCTGTTCCCTGCTGGTGAATTTACCAGCTGGACAGTCTCAAGTGAATGGAGACTCCAGGGCACCTTTCAATGTCCATAGCTTTCAGCAGGCCCCCGTGTTTCAGATACCTTCAGGCCTTGTTTAAAATGTCTTCATTTCACGAGCCTTCCATAAATTTCATCTTTCCACAGAACAACACAAACGGGACTGCAAAGCATCCGTTCCTCAGGTACGTGAACTCTCCCCTAACCCTTCTGAGCTGCACATCGCCCATCGCCCTCCCTGTTGGCAAGTGGTCTGTCGTGTCCGCCCATCGCCCTCCCCGTTGGCAAGTGGTCTGTCGTGTCCCGGGGAGGCCCATCCTGGAAACAGCCTCAGGCCTGTGGGCTCAGGATGCAGCCACCTTGCTCCCCCCACAGTCCAGGGAGGCATCTGCCCAGATCCGGAAGCGGGGGAACAGGGGGGGCTCCTGATCACAGGCTGTGCTTGGCAACACAGCAGTCCAGGCCCAGCCTCCGATGGCTGTCCCACCTGACCCCCTTCCAGAGGACTGCGGAGCACTGGGCTCTCCTGTCCAAAATGCTTCCAACTTGGGGTGGTTCTGTAAGAGGTGGACTGGAGAGCTGCCACGGGGAAGCGTCACGTCAGAAAAATGCTGCCCAGAACAAGAACAGGAGTTTGTGTTCAGCTCATTTAAAATCACGTTCCCTGCCCGGTGTGGCCGAGTGCTGACAGCATCGGCCGGTGCACCGAAGGGTCTCGGGTTCAGTTTCTGGTTAAGGGCACGTACCTGGGTTGCAGGCTCAATCCAGTCCCTTCGGGGCGGGGGGGGGCGGTGTGTGCAGAGGCAACTAATCAATGTGTCTCTCCGACATCGACATCTCTCTCTCCATTCCACTCAAAAAATCAAGGTGGGCAGGATCATCAGGTGAGCATTAACCAAAAATATAAAATCCCCATCTTAAGGTATTTCTGCAGACTTTTTTTTTCCTTCCCCCACAGTGGAGAAAACCCCTTTGCTACTGTGAAACTCCGGCCAACAGTGACCAACGATCGATCAGCACCAATCATTCGATGAAAAGATGGCCAGACTTCTCCTGGATCTTCTGACGTTCTCACGTGTGAAGTCATGGGTGTGGTGCAGCCTGTAACTGTCATGACGCTTCACCGGAGGTGCCTGATTTTAAACGTATTCTACTTTAGCAAATCATCGTTTTCCCAATTTCACATAGCTGGTTTGCACATTTCTGTGTTTAAGAAGATAAATTGAGTGACCACCTCAAAGTATTTTCTTCCTGTTTTGTTCAAGGAGCAGTAAATTTGGTTCTAATCCTTCCTGTATCATTTTGTAAATATTCTGATTATGTTTGAAATAGCCAGAATAAGGGATAGTCTGTGCTTTCAGGATTGGCTTTCTGTACTTGCATGCAGCTGAGACCACATTTGTATTTTATAAAGTACCTGCTGTTAAGTAGCACTGTAAAGTTTATCCAAAGGAGAATCTTGAGCAGTATAAATTATGAAAATATTATATAAATTTCAACTTTTAACTTAAAATTTTTAAATTTTTGTTCATTCAAATGCAGAGCTACCCCAACCTCCCCGTGATCAGGCCCAGCTGTAGAGTGCTGGGGCGTTCTGCCTGTCCCTGTCACAGCCATGGAGGGTACTTAGTACTTGAATGCCCCAGAACTTGATTTGGTAGCTCTGAGGCACCAATGAAAACCCACCAGGCCAGGCTGCGTGTGGGCGTGGCCAGAGGGGCACCAACCAGGGGACTTGCTTAATAAGCCAGCTGACCAAAGCCGACCTGTCACTGGTCTCCTGACACTTTCCCATCAGCTTCTGACGCAGACAGTGCTCAGAGCGGGACGGCTGGAGGGGTGGCTGGCAGGAGCTGCCCTCTGGCTGAGACCCACCGTCACGCGTTAGGAATGTGGCTGCTGCAGGAGGGAGTCCGCTGCTGGCTGTCAGGGGATTAGGCCCCGTGGTGGAGTAGGGAGCCGTGGTTAAGTGTCATACCCAGGCCCCCAGTGTGGCAGGGAAGGGGGCTTGTTCATGCAGCTTCTTTGCTCTTACCATTATTATCGTTTTTCTATAAGCTTGAAATTGGCCAGAGTCAACTGCAGGTAAAAGCAGTGTGAGTGCGTGACACTTCAGGTTCACCGTCCTCTCCTCCTCCTGGGCAGCCAGTGGGGAGCTAATGACACGGGAACGTGAGGGCTCCCAGGACTGAGTCAGGCAAAGTGAGGTGTCGGGTGGCACCTGTCCCGAAAGAAGACGCACCAGCCGAGAAACCACCGTCAAGCGAGTGGCCACTCTCTCACCACTTAGGTGAGCAGGTCACAGACACCCATTCTTTTTCAACAGTGGTTTCGGGGGGGTGTTGAGGAATGGGGGCATCACCCTCCACTCTGGGGTCCTCTGGCTTTGTTTTCTCGATACGCAGGCCTGGGGTTATCAGGTGTAATGCCCGGGCCCCCTGGACTCGCCCAGCCCGCCTCCACCCTCAGAGTGGTCGACAGTGTCCCTCACCGGCCTCACACAGGAGGGGAGGGCTTGCCCTGTCCTTGGCACTGAGGGGCCTGCTCTGAAAACGTCACGGTGTCATGTTTCATTACAAAATAAAAGAACGTGAAAACAAGAACATTTCCTTGAGCTGTAAATGCCTTTCAAGAAAAATAACAATTGAACCATGTTGAAGCTGGGTATGGGTGCGTAATTATTTCATGTTTGAAATTTTCCAAACAAAAGTGAATGTCTGCAAGTGGCAGTGTGCAAACACTGAATAAAAAGAACGAGGTAAACAATGGTATGAATCTCATTTATTTAAAACAATTTCTCACCTTTCTCCAATTGAAGACTGCAAAAAATAAAAGTGCTTTTCTGAGTTGTCGTTAACCCTGGGAGCCGTGCGCCGTGTGTCCGCACTCCGTGCCCCGTGCCCTGAACCCAGCTCACATGCCAAGTCTGCCCCACCTCCCTTACCAAACAGTCCTGAAGCCTAATCAGACAAAGCTACTGTACACATTTACATCAGGAAAAGACAGCTGCAGGAAGGGGAGCCGGGGTGCGTTCCCTTTAGGAAAAGTTTGCTCCGCAGTTGGGACATCTTCGCTTCCTCAAGGCGAAACAGCAGATGAACCCAAAGGGGAAGAGGAGGATGGCCAGTAAGATGCCCAGGAAGGTGAAGGAGTCCTCCAGAACCCCGACTCTGTGGAGAGAGAGAGGGGGGCTCGGGTTAGGGCCCTCGGCCTGATGTCTCACCAGACCTCCGGCGCATCTTCGCCTGCCTTCAGCCCCCAGCCTGCCGGCCTGGAATCGCCAACGCCGTCCGCCGTGTTTGGAGGAAGGCACACCGGCCGCTGTCGGCCGTGCCCGGACCGCGGGGAGAAGGGAAACTGCCTGAACGCTATCCTCGCTAACTTACGAAGGCAGCGTTCAGTGGCCAGGTAATCTACCGTATTTCCCTTTACAGAACAGGAAACAAATGCTAGTTTATAAAATTTCTTACATCTGAAAACACAAGACCAAGAAAACACAATCATTTGAGTATTTTTTCCCAGTATTGAAAAGCTTGTTTTTTATCCCTAGAGGGAAATAGCACAAACAGGGATAGAGTTCACATTTTTTTAAATCTATTTTGGGGGGAGGACAGACAGATTTTTAGTGGAAGACTAAAATCAGCCATGTTCACACCATGTCTAAAAGGTCACTTGAGCCGAGACCGGGGTGGCTCAGTGGATACAGCGTCGGACTGCAGACTGAAGGGTCCCGGGTTCGATTCCGGCAAGGGCATGTACCTTGGCTGCGGGCACATCCCCAGTAGGGGGCGTGCAAGAGGCAGCTGATCGATGTCTCTCTCTCATTGATGTTTCTGACTTTCTAGCCCTCTCCCTTCTGCTCTGTAAAAAATCAATAAAATACATTAAAAAAATAAAAGGTCACTTGAGAAATTTCATCTCAAAGCTTCAGGGAAAAGAGTCACATTTACTTTTTAGTGCACAATCTATACTACCTAAGACACCCGGGACATCACCGAGCTCTGGTGCCCGTGAGAACAGGTCAGACTGAAGGGTCTTCAAAGGCCCCCAAAGTGGGAAGCAAGAGCTGGGTATTCAGCTCCACCTTTAGTCCTTAGGCTACTTCTGGCAAGTTCTGGACACAGCTGACATTAAAAAGAACAGCCCCTCAGCCCAATGAGAAACGTTTCATTCCCACCGGACAGACCTGGGAGCCAGAGAAAGCCAACAGGGACTAGCTGCTCCCTGGGGCCGGGGACCTGCAGCCCTGACCACCTCGCTGTGAGCGGAGGGCACCTTTAATGCCTTCGCACCCGTTCTCCCACGCCCTTGTGTGTCCTTCCCAGCTTCCTGGTCTTTCTGAAGCCGCCGTCTCTCCACTTGTCAGCCCCATCGTCGGCGATACTGCTAAGGATCCCTATGCCCGCAACGCTCCGCTCCTTATTTTGCCACCGTTTGCATGAAGGAGGAGGGAGCTTCAGCTGAAGAGTAAACAAGTATCGGGATGAAATGGCCAAAACAGGCTTCCTCCTCAAAATGCCAGGGCTGCTGCTACTGCTGCAGCCCCTTCGCCGGAAGTCACGAGCCCATGTGACGGCTGCTACCCGTCACAGCTGCGGGAGGACCCGGTGCAGCCCCCCCCCCCCCCCCCCCCCCCCCCCCCCCCCCGCCCAGCAGAGCAGGCTCCCTGCTCCACTCGGAGTCATGAAAAATACACCAGACTAAGAGGAAGTCTGGTTTTCAACAGCTTAAAGAACAAAGTCGCAATGCCCACCCCCGCCACCCACTCAGGAGGGAAGTGCCTAAAACATCCACAAGGGACACAATACATTCTAGTATTTCCCAAACGTGCTCATCCTGAAACACGAGTGTCCCCCCTCCCCCGTAAGCTCCGCAGAAGAGGGAGGGGGGTGTTTGGTCAAACTGTTTAGAAAAGGATGTGAGCTCCTGCAGGAAAGATGCCCATTTCGAGGCTCATGGGCGCCACCCTTTCTGTGTGTGTGTGACCAGCTGGCCTGGAGCACAGGCGAGGCCAGGTCTCGGACAGCGATCAGCAGGCCTGAGTCTGTGTGGCAGGAACCCCTTCTTGTGTTCCAAGTGCCACAAAGGTCAGGTCCTCAGCCCTCCCCGGGGCTGTTCGGGGCCCTCAGACCGCAGGACAGGTGGCGTCAATCCAGCAGGAAAAGCCCCCGAGGCCCTGCTGCCCAAGTAGGGGATGGGGGCTTCAGCAAGGCCCTGGCCACCAGCGTTTCCCTACACGCAGGTGGACGCAATAGGCTGCCCTGGGCTGGGAACACCTGCTCTGTCCACAGTCACGGCCAACAGTTGCTACAACTACTGATGTAATCTAGCCACTTCCCGAGCAGCAGAGGCGGCCTTCGGGCCTCGGACCACTCGGAGCTCTGGCACCAAACCAGCTCCACCCGTCCATGGCCTCCCCACGTCGGGGCCCCACGCAGTGAGTGCGGCTCCAGCAGCCTTCCTCCTCATCCCCACTCCCTCTGCACAGCCCTCACAGGGCAGCCTCAGGGAGGAAGGACTTCCTCCAGGTCATCCCAGGCCTGGAGCCTGTGGGGGAGGGGAGGAGGCAGACGCCCCAAAGCTCCCAGCCAGCTCCCGTCAGAGCCCAGGTCCCATCTCTACTCTCGGCAGTGGGCGGCACAGACACCGGCCACTCCAGGGCAGCTGGGAACAAGCCTGATGACCAGGCCTCTGAGCAAAGTGCAGGCCAGAGTAGGGGCCCAGGAGTCTTCCACCATCCCCGACCCCCAACCCCAGCCCGAGGCTGTCCAGGCGGTCAACTCCCCCCGGGTCTGTCACGGGCCCGTCCTCTCATGAGCTGTCCACACTCCACCTTGTCACCCCGTGCCCTGTCACGTGCTCGAGCCCCGCCTCTACCTCCCAGAACTCTCCCAGGGCCACCAGCAGTGCCCATGCTGACCACCCGTGCCACATCCTGGACCGACACTATTCCTTGAGCCTGTCTTGGCTTCCAGGATCCCACTTGCCCCTGGATTTCCTCCTACCCCCCCGCCCCCCGTCACCCTAAAAGCTCAACACCCACTGATACCTATCCAGTGTCAGCAGGGGGCCCAGTACTACTTGGGTCACATTCCAGGCTTTGACCCCCGCTGCTCAGGGCCTTCTCAACGGGCTCCCACCCCGGCCAAGGTGAGCTCAGCCAGGCCCCGATCCCAGACCACAGTGCCACCGCCTCGTCCTGCTCTAGGGGCAGCTTATCCCCACGAGGACGAGGTCAGAGGCCACAGGGGGTGGGAATGAGGAGTGTGTGCTGGAGTGGAAAGAAACACTCGCGCAGTGGGCTAAACGTGGAGGATGGAGTCAGGCTGCTTCAGGGAAGGCTGGACGATGACAAAATGACAAGTGACAGCTCTTACACCAGACCTCACTCAGAGGCAAGCACAGTCGTGTGACTTCAGCGAATTCCTGCCAAGCTGCCAGTGAGGGGCAGGACGGCCTTGGCGGGAGGCAGCGGTGCGGTCACTGAGAAGTGGCCTGTCTCCCAACCCCATGACTCCAGACACAGTGGCCGCACTGGACTGTGCCCGGGGGAGACCTCTCCTCTCCCGGGAGAGGACGCACCCCAGCACCCCTACACCCACCCCCAAACCACATGACGCTTCCCCGGAAGTGCCCGGGCCTCTCCCTCCTTAGCGCTGCCCGGCGCTCTCGCCCGCCCCAGCCCACTGGCCAGCCCCGCCCCACGCCCCACGCCCCCCGCCCCACCCCACTGCGAAGGCAGAGGGCTGAGGAGCCTCCCCCCCTCTAGCGGGAGGGGCAGGGACACTCCCGTGGGAGGAACCCACGTTGAGGCAAGAACCCTGCCTGCTGGCATCTGTTCTCACACCACAGACGAGAGGGCCCACAGGACATGCCTCGGAGGGAGTCAGGAGTGTTTGGTCCCAACTCGATCCCCCAAACTTGTTCTCAGAGCACCCACTCTCCGCACTGCCTGCCGCCCACCACGCGGAGGCGGGAAGACGGTGATCCCCAAGGCAGAAGCCGGGTTCCGCATGCAGGCGCCCTTGGCCTCAGCCCCACCTTCGTCCAGATTCCAAATGACGGGGGGCCACGGGGCAGAAGCCACAGGCCTCCGAAACAACACGGCTCCCACTGGGGAAAGGTGGGTGCTGGGAAATGCTCGCCCACCTGGCAGCAGCCCAGCCAGCGGCCGGAAGCTTCAGGCTCCAGAGGCATCTTAGCCTTGGCTCCCCGCCTGCACTGCCACAGGGGGCTTGGGCTGGTGTCCACTCCTCTGAACTCGGGGACTTGGGCCGGTAAGAGCCTCACAGGCCATCCGTCCTGTCAGATGTCCCCGTTCCCCGATGGGGAAATAGGCCCAGCTGGCAGCTGCCGGGGCCAGGATCTGAACCCAGGTCCTCTGGCAGACTGGGCGCTCCTGGGAAGTGGCAGACATGGCAGGGAGACACTGAAGTCCCAGCCAGATTCTTCTGCTTCAGGCGCCTTCCTGATCCTCCTTGAATGTGCCAGCCATACACCCCTCCTTAAAATGGGAGATGACCTGAAGACCCCGCTTCAAAAACTGGGAATCCTCGAGCTGGGCGGAGCGGGACAGACGGGCTACGCACACACCGAGGCTGAGCGCCGGGGCCAGCCTCAGCTAAGGACAGTCGTTTCCCGTCATTCACCTCTTCCTGGAACTTCCCAGGAGGCCAGGGGCTCTTTCCACATGGGACCAGGCCTTGAGCCTTGCCCTGTCCAGAAGCATGGGACCAGCCACAAGTCCATGCCGCAGCTAATCCGAACCCACCCATGTGCAGTACCTTCAAACCCCAACAGCTCTGACGCCCCCTAGTGCCGCGTGGAGAAAGGGGCACTCAGGAGGAGGCCCTTGTCCTCCCCTCCCCACTTCACATTCTCCAAAGGCCTAACTTTCACCAGCTGAGTCAGAAGAGAAACCCTTTCTGGGTTTGAAAATGGGGTACCCTGGCACACGGCTCCAGGGGTCTCCCCTGATCACAGCCCCTTTATTGGGCGCATGGCTGCCTCTGGTAGGCCAGTCTTTTGCCCTCACCTCTGTCATGCCCCCTCTTCCTGAGCCCTCGCTGCCCTCTGTGGCTGAAATCATTCACTTCCCTGTGACTCCACTCTGGGCCTTCCAGATGCACTTTTGAAAGTAAGTCTAAGTGTAAACCGGGGTTTCCCAATCCCATCTCAGAAATCGGAACCTCCTCCTCCCAGGCAGGAAAAACGGTCCGTGCCAAGTCCATGCTCTCGGAACTGTCCAAGCACTTGAATCCACCCAGGGCAGGGACCAAGTCCTGTCAGAATTCGAACCCTCAAGGCCCACAGAACAAGCACCTCAGGCCCTTATCACCGGCCATCAGAAGACCGTGGCGGCTCCAGGTGGAGAATACGGAAAACCGCTCCTGCTGGGGGAACCGGGATGCCACTAACGCTCACAGCTGCAGCTCTCCTGGCTCCTAGGACCTCCTTCTTCTTGAACACTGAGCCATCGGAGCCAGGGCTCCCCTGCCCGCACATGCCACACGGCCCCTCCCCTGAAAAGGACGCCTTCGACCACCCTCAGGAGAACCAGGGATGTGAGACTGTCAGTCCAACTTCATCCCGTTCATGTTTCCGCATCCCATTCACCTGGGGCTCCATGGCCCAAAGCACTCAACTCTCCAAGGAACAGAACCCGCCCCAGTTGCCCTCTGAAACATGTTCAACCCAGGATAGCCGAACCCATGCTTGCCCACTACAGCCTGTCCCCAATCCGGACGGACCCACCTCCACGACCCTGCCTCTATGAGGCTCCGGGTGTGTGTTCCCAGGGGCTGCTGGGGCCAGCCCCGGCCCTGTGACATACCTGCAGACTGGGCAGCCGCCAACGACCACGATGGAATTGGCAGGGTACCGGACCACATTCCGACTGTGGATGCTGTAGACCCTGGGGTGGTGGGTAGGTATCCCTGCGGACAGGAAGGCACATCAGCAGAGGGCAGGGAGAACTGCTGCTCCTGCCCTTCCTCCCCCGCCACAGAAACTCCCCTTACCGCGGCTGCCCTCACTGAGTGCCTCCTAGGGCTTTATTAGGTGCTCAAGTGCAGGCAGAGCCTCGTTAATAAAGTTAATCTCAAACTGGGTTGGGATGCTTCCTGAGAAGGGCGGGCCTCGGGCGTGCAACCCCCCAGGTGAGCTGAGGGCGCCCGGACAGCGCCCAGACGCCAGGGTCCCGCAGCAGCTTCCTGGTGCGGGAGATGCCCCCAGCCCTTCCTCAGGGGCTGCCCGGCACCAGGGCCCCGCGTTCCCCAAGAGCGCGCTGGCCCCTGGCGGCGCCCGGGGGAAAGTTGGTTTGGGGGTTAAAGGTCGCAGGAGGACTCGGTCTCAAGTTTGCTCCCGGGGCGCCCCGCCCGCTTGGCCCGGCCCCGGCCCCGCCCCCGAACCCGCTCCCCCGGCTTCCTTCCCCGGCCCCGCAGACCCCGCACCCCGGCCCCCGCCCGCCGGGCCCACCTGTGACGAGGTAGGGGTAGGGCGGCGGCGGGGGCGCGGCGGGGATGGCGCCGTAGCCATGCGGGCCGCACGCTAAGTCGCCCTGGCCGGCCTCCAGGGTGTAGGTGGGCGGCCGGTCCTGCAGCAGCGGCTTGTGGTCCATGGCGGGCGGCGCCCACCGCGCCCGGCTCGGCTCCCGCTCTGGCTCCCGCTCCGGCTCCGGCGCTGACTCGTGGGGACACCCGGACGGCGTAGAGGCGAGTCCCGCTCCCGGCGGGCGGCGGGCGGGCTTCCCCTCCGCACCCCCCCTCCCGCCAGTCACAAGACTCGGGTCACGTGGCGCGGCTCCCGGCGGGGGTGCGGCGCGGGGCGGGGCTGGACGGCGTCTTAAAGGAGCCACCCCGCTGGCCACCTGTTGGCGGTAGCCCCGGGCGCCCTCCTGCCTGGTCTCCCCGCCTCGCATCCACTGCTCCCAGATCTCCCATCTCGAGGGGGAGCGCGCACACACATATGCCCCCCCGCCCCGAGCCGCAGACGCCGCCCCAGAGCCGTGGCCCTTGGACCCCCAGCCCAGTGTCAGGGCCGGTCACCCATCTCCAAGGACGCGGACACTCCTTGCGGGCGGGGAATCCCAGGGCCCAAGACCACCCACCTCGGGGCTGGGGGGCCTGGAGGAGGGCCTGGCAATGCGAGTTCCCGGCCCCCCCTCCCCCCCCCCCGGCAGAAGGACCAGGGCCCCGCACTCTGAGCGGCCGGAGCCCCATCGGGAGGTAGCCAGGTCCCTGGAAGCGTCAACTCCTACCGGAAAAGCAGGAGCGTCTGAACCGGGCCGCTGGCCTCGGCTGGGTTTTCTGGACAAACCACATCAGATTTGTGGTACTGACTACAAATAACCTCCGTGGGACAGAAACACCGGGCACCTGCTGCGTGACAGGACCGTCCGATCACTGTTCCTCGGCTTGGCTGGCTTCCACAGTAACTCGGGAGGTGCTTGCTCCTGATTTACACACCAGAGACCGGCTCAGCCCCGAGGAAGTGACCTACACTTGGCCGAGACCACTGTCAGGCTCCACCATTGGAGCGTTGTTGTTGTCAAACCCGATGCTGCATGGGCTTGTAACAACACCTCAGAAAGACAGACCTGCAGCCCGACCGGGTGCTCAGTGGTTAGATTGTCCCCCTCACAGAGGGAAGGGTCTCGGTTCCATCCCCAGACCTGGTCTGTGCAGGAGGCCCCCAATCCGTGTGCCTCTCACATTAGTCTCTCCCCCCCCCCCCCTTTCTCTAAAAATCAGTGGGGAGGGGGTACATCCTCGGGTAAGGGTTAACAAAAAAAGGAAAGAAAGCTCTACAAGCCTGAGGCCCCTCATGTCTGTTCCTCGGAACCTCCCTTCCCTTTTCATGTGGCCTGAAGTTGGACTGAGGGCGGGCCAGCTGCTGCTCCCTGCCTGATCTTCAGCTGCTCATCACACACCAATGTCAACTGAAGGTGACTTGCGGTAGCCAACTCTACAAACAGCAAGCAGCCCTAATGGCTGATGGCTGCTACAGCTCCACTGTGGCAGGGACTCCAGCCACCCAGCTCTGTCTTTGGTGGAAACTGAAAGTGTGCGCCTCAAAGCAGACTTCTATAGGAAGAAGTAAGTACCCAGCCCTGATCCCTGATTGGCTCCCTTTCATGCAAATAAGGACTCCAAATTCTCACCGGTTGGGCTAAAGACCACTGTCCTGATTGGCTGGCATGGAGTTACTCTAATGGTTCAGTGAAAATGCTAATGAGGATAGAGTTGTGCAGCCTGATTGGATGGGGAAAGTCTCAGTCCCACTGGTCCAATTTTGATCCTTGGAGCTCTCATAAGAGTCAGCTCAGCTGGGCTAGAAGACACGCAGAAAGCTTAGACTATAGGTTTCCCCTAAAATGTAGTGTACCTATGTAAACAATGGCCCCTGGACTCTGGTTATTAATTTGAGCCTAATTAACCATGAGGAGTCCTTTTGGGCAGGTATATTCTTCTCAGGATCAACATCCTCATATTTCTTTATCACTGGTATAGCTCCTCACGCTCATTCCCATCCCCCTGCCTATCCTGTGGGAGGCATGAGGGGCAGGCCGGTAAGGGGCTGGGCTAGCATTGGGGGAGAGCCAGGTCAAGAGCGGAGACTGGTTGAGTGGATCAGGCAAGGTCCCGGGCTACTCAGAGCAGCTGTGAAAAATGAACCATAGGATTGGAACAGCTGAAAGTGGAAGCCGCTGCTGGCAAAAACTGGGCTGCAACCCCAAGCCATACCTCATCAACCAGTGAGGAGTGGGCTCAAGTCAGACCTCCTAACACCTGGACCGCTGCAGACACCCGATGGGGTCCCCGTCCATCCCTGCCTTGCAAACTGCTACTAAGCAGCATCCGCTAGCTCAGTGATGTCCTTCCCTGGTGGACTGAATGTAAGTTAGCAGCTGGCGCTTCAATTTCATGGTAATTTTCCCTTCTTCACAGACCTATGTTTGCTAACTAAACTGCACAAAACATGTAGCCTCTGGCTCCCTTCTCTTCCAAAAACTGACTTCCTCCCAGAGGAGCCCCGACTTGGAAATCCTGGGGGCACCGCATTGGTGAATGACAAGGTGTGGCTTGGGGATTTCCCGGCATCATTCTGAAGAAGGCTGCCCACTGACTCAAAGCAGGTCCCTCTCCTTCATTCACCCAACACACAGTGTGGCACGCTATCCCAGGTGCCACCGTGCAAGGTGGCCTGACGGGGAACACAGAAAAGGAACCGCCTGGCAGGGAGACGGGCGATAAATTCCCAGCAGCAGTGCGGCGAGAGGGAGCTGGTGCCTGGGAGCCCCCCTGGAAGGCCAGCAGTGATGTGGCCTTCAGGGCCAGGGGACAAGCATTCAGGCAGAGTGAACTCCCGTCCCAAAGAGCAAGCCACAGCCCACTACCTGCCAAGACTGAGTGGCTTGGTGTGGCTGGAGTCCAGGGAGAATCTCCAGGAGGTAAGGTGGGGTTGAGGGGAGGAGTGGGGCAGGCCCAGACATTGGCGGTGGATGGCACCCTGTAAGAGTTTATAGCGGAGCTGCAGAGTTTGATGGAGGAGAAGGAGCATCAGATCTGCATGTGAGGACAATGACTTGGGCAGCAGGGGAAAGCATACAGGAGCAGGGGATGAGAAGGAAAAGGCAGCTGTGGAGACGGAGAGAAAGGTGTGAAAGAGATTAAGAGCCTAGTAAGACTTGATGACCTCCTGGGGGAAGTGGAAGACCGGATGCTCAGGTTTCCAGCTCAGGTGACAATGGTGCTAGAGTCTGGATGTGGATCAGAAGAAGCGGGCTGCACAGGGAGCGGGGAGCAGGCCAGCTCACACTGGCGCCTGCTTACTCGGTGCATGCAAATCCCAAAGCGATCCCTACCCAGAGGGCAGTGCAGGAAGGTGGCTGGGAAGCATTATCCTATGATAAAAAGTCGGAGGCTATCTCAGTGGCTGACAGCTGTCCCCCCACTTGACAATATTGGGGAGCAAATACTTTGCCCAGGATGCAATTAAACAGGTGCCAGTCTACCTTGTGGAGTCCACACTCTAATGGGGTAGGGGTAGTGTTGGAAAGCGGTAGGCG
The DNA here is from genome assembly GCA_027563665.1 of Antrozous pallidus. Lineage (NCBI taxonomy): Eukaryota > Metazoa > Chordata > Mammalia > Chiroptera > Vespertilionidae > Antrozous > Antrozous pallidus. The sequence goes on along the minus strand of CM050516.1, from coordinate 3,154,242 downwards.
CTGTGGGGGGAGGGGGGCGTGTAAAATGAGCAGAATCATGGGCAGACAAAGTGAGGTGGACAAGGAGGGGCAGTGGGTATTAGATTTTACACGGGTATCATAGTGGGTAAGTCGAGGTGGGCAGAGCCGTGAAGAGGCCAGGAGGACCAGCTTTTGTGTGTTTGCTACTTTGTTTAAAGGGAGGGAAAGGAACAGTGAGTTGATAAGCTAGTAGGAACAATCTGATCTGGAAGAGGGAAGGAGGTGGCAGAAAGGGATAGTCTGGTATCCTAGGGGGCAGTCACCACAGGACTGGGGAGAAGGTGCAACCAGTGGGCAGCTGGACGGAGGGGCCGTTCATGTGACGGCCTGTTTTCTATATGAAACAGGAAGCAGGTCAGCAGCTGAAACTTGGCCCAGAGAGGGAGTTGCTGGGGTTGGAGGAGAGAGGAGAAAGGTGTGAAGTCACGTGGAGGATGGGTGCTTGGCCAGGCTAAAGAGCCATGATCTGCAGTGGAAGAGCTGACTGAGGTCAGTGACACTGCAGAGACCAGGAGCGACCTTCCCTGCAACATACTTTAGATCTCAGTTTACCATCCGGCCACCCATGAAGTAAGTAGACATCAACGGACCCAATGGCTTGATGAGGGACCCGAGGGACAGAGAGGCTTCCTAACCTTTTTGAGGACTCTGAGCCAGGAAAGATGGCTGTTCAGATCCCAGAAGCAGCACACGGGACCCGAAGGATCACAGCGCACTGCCTCCACACAAAGTGCACAAGAAAAGCCAGTCACTGACTTTAACAGAAACCTGTTCCTGTTGAAGAAGATTTGGAACATACCTTCCTCTGTGCCTATTTTCCAGTTGGCTGAAATTCTGCTCTGAATCTACTTTTATGCCATGCCTGCATTAAAACAAATTTTAGTATTGCCGTTTCCATAAAAGTGAGTACGTATGATTTTAACTGCTGTGTGTACATGTTTTTGCTGGGAGCACTCAGCAGGGGAACTGGTGGGGTGGTGGAGCCAGAGGAAGCCAAAGCAGTAAGTGCAGCCTTGACCTTCCCGGCAGAGTTCAGGAAGTGCTGATAACCCATCACATGAGCAGCTTGCACATGGAAGCTAGGACCTCTCATGGTTGGGAATGTGGCAAGAAATGAACAAAAACAAAAAGGGAAGCAAATTCATTTCAAAATCCAAGGCTGTAACTAATTACAAGTGCCCAGCTCACAGAAGGCCCTGGCCAAATATTTGATGAATGCTTGCTAAATGTTTATCTTAGATAAACACTGAGTTTTAAGTTTTATAGTAAGCCTATGGTGAGCCTTACTACAACTCTACCAGGCAAGTATTTCTAAATATTTTCTAAATTAAATGCAAACATTTTTACATGACATACAACTTCATGCCAAGTCACGTGGTAAATCTTACCGCAAGTAATATACATATTACGGTATTAAAACCCATACTACCCCCTCCATTCTCTAAGACTTGGGAGGGTGGGGAACCTTTTTTCTGCCAAGGGCCACTGGATATTTATAACATCATTCTCAGGTCATACAAAATTATCACTGAAAATTAGGCTGCTGTATTTGGTCGAACATTTAATTACCTCACTCCTAATGCCTTTGCAGGCCCAGAGTAAATGATATCACGGGCCTCTACGACCCGGGGGCCGGACGCTCCTCACCCCTAGTCTAAGAGGTATTCCTCACTGTGATTCTACCCCACAGACCACACTTACTTGAGCAGTGAAACCTAGAAAGCCTCTCTGTAAGTCAACGTTTTCTAGCAATTCCTACAAGAACAGAGTAAATTCAGAACAGGCAAGTTTCTAGCTGAATAAGTTCCCAAGCAGCTCTCCTAAAAGCCTTGCAGTATTCACAGATGCACTAACGTGCAGACTAGTAAGAGGTCAAACGTGGCCATCGACACGTTTGTGGCACCCACACCCAAATTTAGCACCTTTTATCTGTCACATTCAGAGTAACAGGACAGGCTCTTCTCAGACTTTGAGATTGGAGGCAGAGGGAATGCAAGAAGACTTCAGCCAAATGTGGATGTTGAGGGAGGAAGTGGGTTGTGGTTAGAATGACCTGGTCCCCATCTGGGTTGTTCTACAAACTCCCTGTGTGACGAGCTTCACCTCTATGAGCCTGCTTTCTGACACCAGGCTCTCCGTTCCCTTTCAAACCTGTAACACTGTCTCCTCTGTGGAGGCATTTTCCCTTCATTGCCTTCCGGGAGCGATAGGATCCCATTTCTAAATGGGACTTCAAGGAAGAAGCTAGTGAGGATTTCAACCTAGGTCTCCCACCTCCACAATTGAGCTCTGGCCCATACACCGTGAAGTGCACCCCCCACTCAGGCTAGCAATAGGTCTGGATCATTCCAGAAGGCCATTCCTGGTTTTGAAAACTCTCGAGTGCCCAGCTCATAGGGAAGATGCCCATGGAGATGACTGATACTCTGGGATTTCCCTCAGTGGCTTTCTGAGATTAGAGTATCACTTAGGGGGAATGATATCACTGAAACTTTTCTACCTTCTGTCAAGGGGAGTTACTCAGATTTACAGAAGTTATTTCCCTATGAAATCTGTCACCAGTGTTCATGATGACAGAGAGAAACCAAGGTAAACTTGAACTTGTTACCATTCGTGGAGTACTGAATTTGGTGACAAATGGGCAGCTTCTTTGTTTGGGCAAGCAAATGACCACTGGCACATTGAGGTGGAGAGGTCACTTCCTAGGGTAAGGGACTCATGTGGCCACCCCAGATGGTGGTTTTTACAGGGTCCTTGCAGGCCGCTGAGGTCTTGGCCTCCTTCTCGCGGCATTATTCTGTTTTGCATCAGTACCCGGAACTCAGCGCTCCTGCAGGTGCAGAGGGAAGCAGGGAACCAAGGCTGCCAGGTGGTGCTTCATGAAGCCTGGGGCATGGAGGACTGCAGTGGGCAGGGTCCTCAGGAAGAAGAGAAGCCACCTCTGCCACCAGGACCCCTCTCCTCTCCTCCCCGTCCCTTCTCTTCCTCTCAGGCCCCTCCCTCCTCTCCTCTCCTCTGGCCCGGCCCACCCTGCCCTCCCTCCTTGGCCGTGTGTTGGCTCCTACCTGCTTCTCGCACTGTGGTCATGGCTAACTTCAGGGAGCTGCCCCTGGGTGGGGAGAGGGGGTCTGAGGACTGGGCTGGGAAAAGACCCCTTATGCTCCAGCAGAAGACAGGCTGTGGCCAACAACATAAATGAGTGGTGGCGGGGAAAGCCACGGGGGAAGAGCCATCTCAGGTGGGGTGACCGGAGAGGAACTGGGCAGGGCCAGTTCAGAATGCAGCCTCACAATCCTGCCCTACCACGAAGGTTCTCAGGTTCTGAGCCTGGAGTCCTGCCACTAGGAAGAGACTCCATGACTAGGCAAAAATGGTCCCCCTGACTCCAGGAACCAAGCCCTCCTCAAATGAGACCATCATTCATTCGTCCGCTTTTGTCGGTCATTTTCCTTACTTTCCTCGGACAAGTTCCTTCTGCAGTTTCCAAGTAGACGTCACAGAAAGGAAAATGTAGTTCTATACCTCTGCCAGGAGAAAGGGGGTACCAGGTGCTGTGCCTACAGGCATCCAGGCCCAGAAAAGCAGGGGCTTTCAGGAGGAGCCCAGCAAGGCCCACTCTGTCCAGGCCATTCCCTATGTTCACTAACTAGTAATACTTGAGGCTGGCTGCTGCAGGCTAAGAAGTGGAACAGATGCGAAATGTAGAGGGGGGGGGGGGGGAGAGAGAGAGAGAGAGAGAGAGAGAGAGAGAGAGAGAGAGAGAAAGAACACATGTGGGATCAAACCCGAAACCTTGGCGCATCAGAACAACACTCGAAATAAATGAGCTACCCAGCCAGGACCTGCAGAGTAATTCTTAACTGCATACTACATGCCACATTGTCTGAGGAACCCATTTCCAAATCTGAACTGTTACCTCAAGTTCACGATTACAAGCCAAATCCATACCTTTCACCCTCGTTAGTTTCAGTGACAACATATCCCCTTCCTCTGTTTCTACAGGTGGGGCCTGGGACCTGTAGTCTTGTTCTTTCTTTTTTTACAACAGCCTTACGGAGGTATAGACATGTGTTCTTTCTTTCAAAGCTACACAGCTTCTTTCCCATCTCGGGACTGCAGGCCCTGGTCTCCGTCGTGTCTAGTCTCTCCGCAACCCCCTCCCACCGACTCTCAGGAGAGTCATCTCCGAGAGCCAAGCGCTGTCATGCTTCCCGGCGCTGCCTGCTGTAAACCTTGGATGACTCTCCACTATGCGTTTGTCTTCCAGCCGAGAACTCGTGTCCCTTCGAGAAGCACCCCCCACACAGGCCAGTCTTTCCTTCCTCCTCGGACTTCCCATGTCACTCAGTTAGCATGTTCTCTTATTTATTTCTTTTTATTTTTTAATCCTCACCTGAGGATATTTTTCCATTGATTTTTAGAGAGTAGAAGAGGAAGGGAAAGACCCAGAGAAATATTGATGTGAGGGAGACATCGATTGGCTGTCTCCTGCTCACAGGGCCTGGACTTGGGAGGAGCATGCAACTGAGGTGCCCTTGACGGGAATTGAACCTGGGACTCTTCAGTCCGTGGGCCAGTGCTCTATCCACGGAGCCAAACCAGCCAGGGCATGGCTAGTTCTTTTGAACACTGCAAACATCTTAGGTAGCAAAACAAGCATATACTAATGTAACAGTAACAAAACCAACCTCTCACTCTAAATATCAACATCATGGATTTAACCAACATGTTATTTCTTTTACTTTTTTAAATACTTTTTTTGGGTTACTGCTATGTGTACTCTGATATTTTTTCAGGGTTGAAGACCCCAATGGAAAAGAATACCACCCCTTAACAAGTGAGTTAAGGCATTTTGACTATAGAAGGCCTGATTCTTGGGTAGGGCTGGCTCTAGATGGCTCTTCCCAATGACATCTGATTAAAGTTGCATTAAGCTCAAACCCTTCTCATAAGTTTTAGTTCTCTGCATCCTTGTGTCTCCCCTACAACAATGCATTTTAAAAGTCTTGCTTGGCCCTAACTGGTTTGGCTCAGTGGATAGAGAGTCGGCCTGTGGACTGAAGGGTCCCGGGCTTGATTCCGGTCAAGGGCATGTACCTTGGCTACAGGCATATCTCCAGTAGAGGATGTGCAGGAGGCAGCTGATCCATGTTTCTCTCTCATTGATGTTTCTAACTCTCTATCCCTCTCCCTTCCTCTCTGTAAAGAAAAAAAAAAAAAGTCTTGCTTGGTAGTATTATATAACACACCTTTGGGATTTTATGATTGGCTAGCCTAGTCTTATCACTGCAAAACAGTGATTTGATTAGCATTATTAAAAATGTATGTTTGGCCGAGACCGGTCTGGCTCAGTGGATAGAGCGTCAGGACTGCGGACTGAAGGGTCCCAGGTTCGATTCTGGTCAAGGGCATGTACCTTGGCTGCGGGCACATCCCCAGTAGGGGGCGTGCAAGAGGCAGCTGATCGATGTTTCTCTCTCATCATCGATGTTTCTGGCTTTCTATCCCTCTCCCTTCCGCTCTGTAAAAAATCAATAAAATATATATTTTTTAAAATGTATGTTTGCATTCTTAGTACTGTATTAAAATGAGCAAGACCATTTATAAACATGTCACCAAGAAATGAAGGATTGCATCTCCGTAGTATGTCTTCTCTTGAGGACATCTGGGTCGTGTATTACCTGGTAAATCACTGCTGACTTATTATCGAGCTTTGTGTGTGAGCACTGAGCTAGGCACCTCTGGTTCTCAGGAGTAACCACCAGTGCTGACAGTTCCTGCTCATTCTGGGACCCCAACTGACTTTATTGGTCTCATGCATTCACCTGTTTCTACTTATACACACAGAATCACTTTATAATCTGGGAAAACAACATACCCAAATATTAGCAACCCCTTACTGTAATTAGTTTTCTAAGCTACACCACAAACTACCAACAGATTTAGCAACTTAAAAACTATGCACATTTATTATCTCACCGTTTCCAGGGGTCAGGAGTCGGCACAGCTTACCTAGACAGTCCTCCCCTCAGGGTCTCACATAGGAGTCAGCCGGCTACGTTCTCACCTGAAAGTAGGAGTGGGGAGGAGTCTGCTGTCAGCACCATTCAAGTTGTTGGCAGGATTCAATTCCTTACAGCTAAGGATTGAGGGCCTCTGCTTCTTGTGAGCTGTTGGCTGCCCTCAGAACCTAAAGGTCTGTGGTCCCCTGCCCTGTGAGCCTCCCCGAGGCTGCTCACAACACGGCTGTTTGCTTCTGCAAAGCCAGCAGGAGAGTTTCCAGCCTCAAAAAGAGCTGCATCCCTCTTTAAAAGGGCTTCTACCTAATTAAACCAAGTTCATCCAGGATAACCTCCCTTTCAATTACCTCAACGTGCAATTTTGTGAATACAGTGTGGTGTGGTCGCAATTACTGGTCACTGTTTTGTTCAGATTCTTTTGTGTGAAAGAAACTTAGTTCAAAGGCGCTGATATGAATATCAGTAATATGAGAGTGCTTGCTGGTGCCAGGCACTGATGTAAGGGCTGTGCACACACCTTCTCACTTCATCCCTCAGACACCCCAGAGAGGTAGATAGGTGGTGTTATTCCTGAAGTTAGGGTGGAGAAGCAAACAAAAAGGGAGACATGACTGATGGAAGGCCAGGCACAGTGCTCAGAGGCTGAAACTCACTGGACCTAGATTTCCTCCTTCCCCCGAATCTTGGTCCTTTCCAAGGATGCAGACCAACCTTTCCCCTGATTGTGATGACTGGGAAGGCCACAGTGGGCCAGCTCTAGCAGGAGAAAAGGCAGAGCCTCTGACTCATCCTGATGGCTTTGTGCAGTCCCATGTCTAACCTGGAACCTAACTTGTGAGGAAATGGCCCTCATGGACTGGCTTAATCTGGAGATGTGGGTTGTTATGAGTTATAGATTTACATGCCCCCTCCCAAATTCATAAGTTGAAACCCTAATCCCCAGTGGGATGCTATTTGGAGACGGGGCCTTTGGGAGGTAAGTCAAGAGGGTGGGACCCTTGTGAGGAGAGCACTGCCCTTATAAGAAGAGGTATGAGATGGCTGCGGCCCCTCCCCTGTGAGGATCTAGCAAGTCAAGAAGTAGGCTGTCACCAGACAGCAGAGCTACTGGGGCCTTCATCTTGGGCTTCCCAGTCTCCAGAACTGTAAGAAATATCTGTTGGGTAAGCCACCCAGCCTTGTTTCAGCAGTCAGCGCAGACCAAGACCAATGGCATGAGGGCTCAGCGAGGCAAAAGGGTGGTTCCTTAGAGGAAAATTAGGGCATTAGCAGGAGGATGAGTGGCTGCCAAACTGCAGAAACATTAGTCTGCAAGTAGGAAGACCTGGATTCTGTTCTGGCTGTGACATTTCATAGACATTTTCCCTCTCTAGCCTCAATGTCCACATTAGAGGCTTTGAATTAGGAGCTCTCCAAGGTCCCTCCAGTGCTCCTGTGCTGTGACAGAGTTCAACACCAATTTTCTTGAATTCAGGGTCTGGCACAGCAGACCTGGGGATCCCTGCCCCCAGCTCCCACTACTTTACTCCCGACCCCTATCCTTTCAGACTCTGCAGAGCTGACTTTCTGCAATTGTTGTCAGAAGGTCTTCGTTTTCCTGCCTTAACAACTGGTAATCTTCATTCCCATTTCGGCCTTTTTGTCGTTCTCATCCGAGGATATTTTTCCATTGATTTTTTTTTTTAGAGAGAGTGGAAGGAAGGGAGAGAGAAAAAAAATCAATGCGTGAGACATTGGTTGCCTCCCACATGTGCCCTGACCAGGGCCAGGGATCAAGCCTGCAAGCAAGGTACGTGCCCTCTGACCAGAATGGAACCTGGGACCCTTCAGACTGTGACCCTTCAATCTGTGGGCCAACACTCTGTCCACTGAGCAAAACTGGCTAGGGCCAATTTCTGCTTTTTATTTTTAACTTTCTTGTTTCTTCTCCATCCTAACCCTGCCACTGCTTTCCCAGGCCAGGAACGGGGGGGTTCAAATCCCAGCTCTATCACTTACTATGTCTCTCAACCTCTGAGCCGTGTCCTCATCCGCAAATGGGACTGACACCACACCTGCTTCTTTGGGTCAGAGGGAGGGTGAAGTGAGAAGGTGTACATCCAGCACTGCCAGTGGTGCCCGGCACCCAGGGGGCACTCATATATCACTAATATTATTACGATCTCTGCTTCTCTGGGATTGGGACACTTGGTCACGTATCACTGCGTAGTCAGAGCTCCAGAAACACCAGCTTCAGCGCCACTCCAAATGACGAACAGAGGGCTGCTTTCAGGATGACGGACATGACTGTATGCATCTTCAGTGTCTGGGACAGAGACAGGTGGCTAGACTGATGCCAGGCTGGGCGGGCTGGCGTCCAGGGTCAACCATAGAAAAGAGCTCTGCTTTTCTTCACCGGGCTCTGCCTCCCATGGAGCCTCGTTTCTGCCGCAGCTCCCATGAACCTTCAGGCCTCCACCTTGGCAGAACTCACTGCTGCAGGCCCTCCTCTACTCCACCAGACTCCCAGGCTTCCCCTGCACAGCCCCACTGTCCCACATGTGCTAGCGACCTTCCTTCTTCCGCTGTCCATCCTCATTCGGCCTTACTTCAAAGGTAACTCTTCCCGAACCCAAGGGGAATCGCCCAGGCCCCTGCCGCTCATCCTCTAGGTTCTCCACTCTAACCTCGCACATGCTGCACTGTCACTTTTCTCAGCTGTCTTCCTGACCACGCTGTGAGCTCGCCGAAGGACTCACTTTCTTACTCAAATTGGCATTTCCAGAGCTTAATAATTGCTTAACACATAATAGGTACTCAATCTTTATTAGCAGAATGAACATGTCTCCCTCAATTCCCCAAGTAACAGCTAAGCCACGCACTGAAAAACATTTGGAAGAGCCTGAGCCGAAAAGGCAGAGATTCGCAGAGCTGGCCTGCACCCGTGTCTCCGTCTCCCCCTCCTCCCCCACCGCCACCAGTTAAACAGTGGCAGTTCGGTCGTCCCTCAGCTCTTCCTGATGGTGTAATCTTTGTTGCCCACTGTCCATTTTTAACTATCATGTGCTGGGAGTAAACTCTCATCACGAGTGACTCACGGTATCTTTACTTCGGTTCTGCTTACAGTCATCCTTCCCTTTGCAAAGCCAAAGAGCCAGCCTCCAGTGCCGAGTCTGGTGCTCCTTGCTCCTTGCCCTTGGCCACCCCCTCCCACCACTCAGC
>CM050516.1:2917500-3140000 GCA_027563665.1 Antrozous pallidus | reverse complement strand
CGCGCCCTCGCCCCCGCCTCTCCGGCCGGGTCGGGGCGACGGGGGCCGCGGCGCCTCCTCCCGCGGCGGCTGCGATGCGGGACGGCAGGAGGGAGGGAGGCGGGCAGGGAGGGAGGGGCTGCGCCCGTGCGCTTTCCTGCCCCGGGGTTCGGGCACCGCCCCCGCCCCCGGAACGCGGCGGCCAGGTGACGCCCGCACCTCGGTCCTCGCTCCGGAGTGACGCGCGCGGGGCTGGCGGGGCCCCGCGGGTTTGGAGGATGGCGCCGGGAGGAGCCCGGCTGTCCCTCCGGGCGATGGCGGGAGCCGATCTGCTCGGCGTGGGGTCGGCGCGGGCAGAGGGCGGGGGCCCGGCGCCCCGACTGCGCTGCGTGCGGCAGGGCCGGAGCCCACCTGTGGCCCGAGTGCACGGACCCGGATCGCCACGGAACGCCACGAGGCTGACCCGCCCGCGGCGATGGGGACCCCGGCAGACCTTGCTCCGCAGAAGGGCTCTAGGACAGTGATGGGCGATCTTTGGAGCCTGGGGTGTCAAAATTCGCCAAATAAACGAGCATAACTCGGGTGGTGTGTCACTTCGAGAGAAAAAAAATCATTTCGCGATATTTATAGTTTCAATGACAAAAATGTGTAATTGTAATATAGAACTGATTTAATAAACCAGAAACTAATTCCTTAACTTACCTGCAATGTTTCATCCTCGGCGACTGCACCTGGCCGTGCAGTCGCCGAGGATGAAGCGTCCTTCTCGGCCTGCGGCCCCCGTACTTCTGCGTGTCATGGAAAATGGCTACGCGTGTCAGTGCTGACACGCGTGTCATAGGTTCGCCATCAAGGCCCTAGGGCCATGCATGCCCCGCTGTTTTCTCCTGCCTCTTTGGACCCTCGTGTCGCCTTCCAACAGCCCCCGCCATTGGCAGGCAGTCGGCGGCCTGATGTGCCAGGACTCTGTTTGCAAAGGGGGTGGGTGGGATTGACGGGGTGTCACAGAGAAACCAATAGGCAACCTTTCTCGGAGGACCCTGAAGCGACTCTGGAAGTAAATGCTTCAGTGCTTCCTTGGAATCAGGATCCTGTTTCCCACCCCACCTCCCTTGGGTGCCTTTGGCCTGAAGGTGTTGTGGGGCGACTCCCACGACCAGCTGCAAATGACCACAGAGGCGGTTAAGTTGGTAATAAGCAAGGATTTATTTTTATTATATTTTAAGTACATTTTATTGATTTTTTACAGAGAGGAAGGGAGAGGGATAGAAAGTCAGAAATATGGATGAGAGAGAAACATCCATCAACTGCCTCCTGCACACTCCCTACTGGGGATGTGCCCACCACCTTGACCGGAATCGAACCTGGGACCTCTCAGTCCGCAGGCCGACGCTCTATCCACTGAGCCAAACCGGTTTCGGCCTGCAAGGATTTATTGAACTGGCCAGGACGGTCGGAGGGCACCCCACACCAGTGGAGACCAAACACTCACGGCTGCCCTGTCCCAGGTGTAGGCAGTCCTTTTAAAGGGGGTCTGAACCATAAACTTCATTGTCCTACGTTTCGTGAACAGCCCCCAAAATCGAATCTGGAGAAGGGGGTGCCTGTGGCCCGCTCCTTATCTCTAACCATCCATTTTGCCTGATGGGGGAAAGTGGTCCTATTCGCAAAAACGGATGGTACAGCTCAACTTCTGGCGCCAACCTGGTTACTCCCCTGAGTTCTGGTCTGGTCTTCAAAGGGGCTTTTTTACAGCCCTCAAGGTCTCAAGCTGGAAGCTAATTACCCCTTTTGTTTTAAGCAAGCAAGTGTGAACAGCGGCCAAAATAGGAGGATCAAAAGTTTCAGAATAGCAGTTTTACCCGAGATAGATGCTCTTACGGCCTTATTTCAAAGAAATCTGTTAATAAACCTGTGCAGATAGGCAGAGGGCTCTGGGAATGAAAGAAAGTCCCACTGGAATTCATTGTGGAAGTTCTTGAGGAACTGGAAGTGGCTTTCTGGAAAGATGTTTTTTCCATCCCTTTACCCCTACAAAACAAAGAAATGCCAAGGACCCCAGAATCATGGGATTAAAGCTCCAACCCTCCATTCAAGAGTCCTCTGAGCCAGTGATCCAGTGTCCCCACCAGGTTACCTGATCACCTCACACCTGGGAAGTGGCCTGTAGGGAGCCGGGCAGCACCCTGGCAGAGCTGGAAAGGAGGTGCAGCTGACTACGTAGGCCTTTCACGCCCTGTCATCTTTAGCTGGGAACGGACTGGAGCCCCGGCCCCACTCTGAAGGCAGTTTATAAACACAACCCCGCCCCCATCCTTTCTCTGCATTAGGTGCCCCGAAGGTTCAATTACCAGTTTGTCTGTATGGGAATTACTGCTTAGTCATTTCTCTGAAGGAAAGTGTATCAAATACATGTCAAAGTCCCCATTCATTGAGTTCAACCTGCAGACTGAGCCTGACTTAATTGGTCACATATAAAGTGAACTGTCAGCTAAAAGAGACTTTGAAGACTGGAGTTATATTAAAAACTAGAGGCCCGGTGCATGGAATTTGTGCAGGGGGATTAGTATCCCTAAGCCCAGCCTGCATCCTCTCCAATCTGGGGCCCTTCAGACATCCCTCTCACAATCCAGGACTGCTAGCTCCCAACCGCTTGCCTGCCTGATTGCCCCTAACCACTTCTGCCTGCTAGCCTGATTGATGTCTAACTGCTCCCCTGTTGGCCCAATTGCCCCCAACTTCCCTCACCTGCAGGCCTGGTCGCCCCCAACTGCCCTCCCCTGCTGGCCCAGTCGCCTCTAACTGCCCTCCCCTGCCAGCCTGGTTGCCCCTAACTGCCCTCCCCTGCAGACATGGTCTCCCCAACTGCCCTCCCTCTCCTGCAGGCCTGTTCACCCTCAACTGCCCTCCCCTGCCGGCCATCTTGTGGTGGCCATTTTGTGACCACATGGGGGTGGCCATTTTGTGCAATTTGCATATTACCTCTTTATTATATAGGATAACACCATCAGAACCAACATTTCCCCTCCAAGAAAACCTTTTTCCTTCCAACAATTTATAAGGATTTTTAAGCATACAAACAAGTTGAAAGAATTATACAGTAAGCACTCACATGCCCACCACCTATATTCTACTGTGGATGTTTTACTATGTTTGCTTTTATCACACACCTGTCCACCTATTTTGACCTGGCTGCTGACCTGAAGTAATTAGTGATTTTTGGCTTTCCTGGAGCAATATTTCCATCTTAGCTCAGGGAGTTGGCAATGTGGTGGTTGGAGGTGGTGGTAATTATCTCTAACTTTGGTTGAAGACCACTGTGTGCAGAGCATTGCTAGGTGGTGAGGAAATGAAGAGGCTGAAGACTCAGGCTGACCAGAACGGGGCTTGATTTTTGTTTTTATTTTTAAGAGATAGAAGATAAGTGGCAATTTGTAGTAACAAATGCCAAGTAATCAGATAACAGCGGTAACATTCATTGCATTCTTGATGGGTGCTGAGCACTATTTATTAAAAGCTCTGCAAAAAATCCTATCGAATAAAAGATTAATATACAAATTGACCATCACTCCGAGGCACAAGATGGCTTACCCCATGTGGACACAAGATGGCTGTCACAAGATGGCCTGCAGGGGAGGGCAGTTGTAGGCAGTTAGGGGTGACCAGGCCAGTAAAGGAGGACAGTTGGGTGAGATCAGGCCAACAAGAGAGGGCAGTTGCGGGGACCCAGGTGAGCAGAGAGTTGTTGGTGATCAGGCCAGCAGGGAGGGCACCTAGGGGTGACCGGGCCAGCAGAGGAGGGCTGTTGGGGGAGACCAGGTCAGCAGGGGAGGGCAGTTAGCGGGGAACCAGGCCTGCAGGGGATAGCAATTGGGGGGGACCAGATATACAGGGGAGGGTAGTTGGGAGCAACCAGGCCTGTAGAGGAGGGCCTGCAGGGGAGGGCAGTTAGGGATAATGAGGCCTGTAGGGGAGGACAGTTAGGGGCAACCAGACTAGCAGGGGAGGGCAGTTAGGGGTGACCAGGCCAGCTGGGGAGGGCAGTTAGGGGTAATTGTGCAGGCTGAGGAGCAATTAAGCATCAATCAGGCTGGCAGGGATGTGATTAGGGGGTGATCAGACAGGCAGGCGAGTGGTTGGGAGCCAGCAGTCTTGGATTGTGAGAGGGATGTCCAACCGCCCGTTTAGGACCGATCCTGGTGGGATCGGTCCTAAACGGGCGGTTGGACACCCATCAAGGGTCCCAGATTGGAAAAGGTGAAGGTTGGGCTGAGGGACTCCACCCCGTGCACAAATTTCGTGCACCGGGCCCCTAATCTATAATAATAAAATCATGATACGCTAATTAGACCAGATGGTTGAACAGCAGAACCCTGTCCAGACAACCTTCCAGACGAAGCTGAGGCTGTGAGGGCCAAGCCCCTTGCACGAATTTCATGCACCGGGCCCCTAGTAAATAAATAAATACAAGAAAAGCTCTGTACCTGTATTATGTCATTTAATTCTCAGAACCACACAAGTGGCTCATGATTCCTTTTTGCCTTTCACAGATCACGAAACAGAGACACGGAGGTTAGTTGACTTTTGGTGGTGCTGGAAAGAACTGTAGCCAGGGCCCGAATTCCAGCAGTCTGGGTCTGAGGTGGCTCTGGGCACTCTTAGTCACAGTGTAGACGCCACAGGGATGGTGGACCCTCAGGCCTGACCAGGGAGGAGCAGAGGGGTCACTGGGGGTTGCACAGTTCTTCCAGGGGTCCCAGCTCAGGCCCCTGGACTCGGGTGCCAATTTTCAAGTGGCTTCAGCATGCTGGTATTCTGACTGCCCATATGTTTGACCTGGCGCCGGTGCCCTAGGAGACAGATGGAGGTTCTGAGAGAGCTCCCCCAGGGTATGTGTGCTCCGCTCTGCTGGTCAGGCTCTTCCTGTCACCTTCCTCCACTTCCTGTCCCAGAGTATCCCAAGCTTGGCTCCTGTCCCTCTGCTTCCTTTCTTCTCCTCTCACTTCCTGTTTAACGTGTCACTTCTCTTATTGCCTTCTCTTGGTGTTGTAAGACACTGTCCCCGAAGAGCCTGTCGCCAGTGGCAGATGCTCCTGTGTTCAGACGCGGTCCACCTCGTGTTGATGTTGCAGTCGCCAGCCTTCCAAAGGGCCCCCGCTCCCCTGGCATTCACAGAGGCAGCCTGGCCCAGCTCAGGGTGCCCAGACTCTGCCTCCTGGTGGCTCCAGTTTCCAAACCAGACTGGCTGTGTCCTCACCTTCCGGCTCTTCCCTCCGTCCCAGCCCTTGGGCAGGCTTTCCCCTTGGATGTGTGAGAGCTCCTCACCGCCATTCCCCCGCCGCCCTCATCCAGCTGCTGTTTGGCTGCCATGGGTCTGGCCACATGGCCCTGCTGTGGAGGGAGGCTCACTCCTACCCCGATGCCAGGCTCCAGGAGTTATGCCCGCAGCACAGGCATTCCCCAGGGTGAGGTGCGTGGCCAGTGGCAGAGTGCAGCGGTTGCCTCGCCCCCTCTGCTGGGAAGAAAGAGAAAAAGGAACGGGAATGGAGAAAGGCAGGAGACGGATGGGGAAGAGAGAAGTGGTCACGCAAGGAGAGTGAAAATAGGACTCCCACAGCCGCCGGGCTCCTGTAGGACCATGCAAGGCTCTGGCTAGGGTGCCAGGCCCACGTGGTGACCTCACCAAACCCACACAGGAAGGTCCCGATGGGACCAGCACAAGGGAGGGGACCCTCCCACCATGGGGCAGAGGTTTCCTGGGGTGGCAGTAGGACATTGTTTGGAATTCAACTAAATCTGTGACTTTTCATTGATTCTTTTTTTAAAAAAATACATTTTTATTGACTTCAGAGAGAGGGAGGGAGAGGAAGAGATAGAAACATCGACGATGACAATGATCGATCGGCTGCCTCCCTGCACACCCCCTACCTGGGAATCAAGCCCGAAACCCAGGCATGTGCCCTGACTGGGAATCACCATGGCCTCTTGATTCTCAGGTTGGTGCTCCACCACTGGCCGGACTCACTGATGCTTTGGCATGAACGATCTGAAGCAACATAACAGAATAATCATTTAATTTGGGGAGGGAGAGATGTGGCGCTTACCTTGCTTTCTCTGTATTCTTTTGTATGCTTGGAAAGTCCCCGTGATGAGAGGGACAGAAAGGCAAAGAACGAAAAGGGGCCCTAGACTAGAAGCCGGGCTCCGCTTCTCATTTGTGGGGTGACCATTCACCCGCTGTCCAGGCCGCGTTTTGCCGTCTGTGGCGTGAGCCCGGAGCTGGCTGTGGACACGCCACTGCCTGACCCGCGCCCGTCTCCTCCGGCGTTCTTTCCCGCAGCCCTTGCCGCCATGCCCAGCTCGGCGCTGTGGGCGGTGGACCTGTTCGGGAGGGTGCACACCCTCTCCACCGCCGGCCAGTACTGGGAGCTGTGCCGGGACACCCAGCTAGAGTTCAAGCGGGTCAGCGCGGCCACGCAGGGCTGCTGGGGCATTGCCTGCGACAACCAGGTCTACGTGCACGTGTGCGCCGGTGACGTCCCCATCCGCTGCCAAGAGGAGGCCTACGAGAACCAGGTGGGGCACGCGCTGGGGTCGCTGGCTGGCTGGCTGGCCGGCTGGCTGGCTGGGAAGTAAAGTCCCCACTCACCAGACGGTTCCGCGTTTGGCTAAAGATCCAAGTTGCGAAGTGTCATGGGCCTTTGGCACCAGAACCCCTGTTGTGTCCTCACCAAAGCGGGCTGGTCAGGTTCACGCAAGGGGTGGGCTCCCAGCGGTTTCCAGGAGCCCAGAACGGGCCGTGCCCTCCACTGCTGGCCCGGCCCCCCGGGGGCGCCGTGTCCTGTGGCAGGTTCTCTGCCCTTTGGGGTGCGATGATGTGCTGGCTGGTCCCTGAGTTCCGGGAGGCCCTCTGCTCACGTCCCACCATGGAGGCGAGCCGGAGTGCCCTGCTGGCAGGGGCCTGCCCCCCCCCCCCCCCCCAGGCAGCTGCAGGCCTCGAGCCCGTGCCCGCCTCTGCCCTCAGCGCTGGAACCCCGTGGGGGGCTTCTGCGAGAAGCTCCTGCCGAGTGACCGCTGGCCGTGGAGCGATGTGAGTGGGCTCCAGCCTCGGCCGCTGGATGGCGTGGCGCTGCCCTCGCCGCACTGGGAATGGGAGTCCGACTGGTACGTGGATGAGAACTTTGGAGGGGAACCCACCGAGAAAGGGGTAAGTGAACTTGGTTCCTTTTGTGGCTCCACATGGGGAGGGAATGCTTTGGGCTCAGCCCGTCCGCTCAGTGCTGTCCCCAGTGTCCTGTGGCAGCCGACCCCGGCCTTTGCCCTGCATGCACCCCACTTTCTGCACAGGATCAGTGCTGTTCCTTTGCCCTGTATGCACCCCACTTTCTGCAAAGGATCAGTGGGGATCAGTGCTTTCCTTGGCCCTGCATGCACTCCACTTTCTGCACGGGATCAGTGGGGATCAGTGCTGTTCTTTTGCCCTGCATGCACCCCACTTTCTGCACAGGATCAGTGGGGATCAGTGCTTTCCTTGGCCCTGCATGCACTCCACTTTCTGCACAGGATCAGTGGGGATCAGTGCTTTCCTTGGCCCTGCATGCACTCCACTTTCTGCACGGGATCAGTGGGGATCAGTGCTGTTCCTTTGCCCTGCATGCACCCCACTTTCTGCACAGGATCAGTGGGGATCAGTGCTTTCCTTGGCCCTGCATGCACTCCACTTTCTGCACGGGATCAGTGGGGATCAGTGCTGTTCTTTTGCCCTGCATGCACCCCACTTTCTGCACAGGATCAGTGGGGATCAGTGCTTTCCTTTGCCCTGCATGCATTCCACTTTCTGCACGGGATCAGTGGGGATCAGTGCTTTCCTTTGCCCTGCATGCACCCCACTTTCTGCACGGGATCAGTGGGGATCAGTGCTTTCCTTTGCCCTGCATGCATTCCACTTTCTGCACGGGATCAGTGGGGATCAGTGCTTTCCTTTGCCCTGCATGCACCCCACTTTCTGCACGGGATCAGTGGGGATCAGTGCTTTCCTTTGCCCTGCATGCACCCCACTTTCTGCACATGATCAGTGGGGATCAGTGCTTTCCTTTGCCCTGCATGCATTCCACTTTCTGCACGGGATCAGTGGGGATCAGTGCTTTCCTTTGCCCTGCATGCACCCCACTTTCTGCAAAGGATCAGTGGGGATCAGTGCTTTCCTTGGCCCTGCATGCACTCCACTTTCTGCACGGGATCAGTGGGGATCAGTGCTGTTCTTTTGCCCTGCATGCACCCCACTTTCTGCACAGGATCAGTGGGGATCAGTGCTTTCCTTGGCCCTGCATGCACTCCACTTTCTGCACGGGATCAGTGGGGATCAGTGCTGTTCCTTTGCCCTGCATGCACCCCACTTTCTGCACAGGATCAGTGGGGATCAGTGCTTTCCTTTGCCCTGCATGCATTCCACTTTCTGCACGGGATCAGTGGGGATCAGTGCTTTCCTTTGCCCTACATGCACCCCACTTTCTGCACAGGATCAGTGGGGATCAGTGCTGTTCTTTTGCCCTGCATGCACCCCACTTTCTGCACAGGATCAGTGGGGATCAGTGCTTTCCTTTGCCCTGCATGCACCCCACTTTCTGCACGGGATCAGTGGGGATCAGTGCTTTCCTTTGCCCTGCATGCACCCCACTTTCTGCACGGGATCAGTGGGGATCAGTGCTTTCCTTTGCCCTGCATGCACCCCACTTTCTGCACGGGATCAGTGGGGATCAGTGCTGTTCTTTTGCCCTGCATGCACCCCACTTTCTGCACAGGATCAGTGGGGATCAGTGCTTTCCTTGGCCCTGCATGCACCCCACTTTCTGCACAGGATCAGTGGGGATCAGTGCTTTCCTTGGCCCTGCATGCACTCCACTTTCTGCATGGGATCAGTGGGGATCAGTGTTGTTCTTTTGCCCTGCATGCACCCCACTTTCTGCACAGGATCAGTGGGGATCAGTGTTGTTCTTTTGCCCTGCATGCACCCCACTTTCTGCACAGGATCAGTGGGGATCAGTGCTTTCCTTTGCCCTGCATGCATTCCACTTTCTGCACGGGATCAGTGGGGATCAGTGCTTTCCTTTGCCCTACATGCACCCCACTTTCTGCACAGGATCAGTGGGAATCAGTGCTGTTCCTCCTCCTGCCTGCTCCCCCTTCCCCAGCCCTATCACGACCTTCCCGCAGAGCCTTACAGAGCGCCCCCACCTTGTGTCTCAGGGGTGGACATATGCCATGGACTTCCCTGCCACTTACACGAGGGACAAGAAGTGGAATTCTTACGTGAGGCGGCGGAGGTGGATCCGGTACAGGAGATACAAGTCCCGAGACACCTGGGCCAAGGTCAGAGCCTGCCTGTGGCCTGGGGCGGGGCGGGGCCCACCACTGCTGGGAGGGTCCACGGACCCTCATTTCTGCCTTCCTGCCTGTGCACAGAGGGTGCCACCCCCACACTGGGACCTGGCCTTTGATTGTCTCCTGGGAACACTGTGGCACTACGTATCCCTTCCTCTGGGAGAAGGCCATGTGGGGAGGCAGGCCAGATTGGCCCAGGACAGCACAGAACCTGGCCTGACCCTGGTCTCCAAATGCTCTGTCCCAGAATGAGGCTCAGTCTGTGCACATCTTCCTCCTTTATTCCTGAACTAGAGGCCTGGTGCACAGAATTCATGCACGGTTTGGGTCCCTAGGCCTGGCCAGCAATCAGGGCTGATTGGGGCCTTCTGGATGCTGGCCAGGGCCTCCCTTCCCCAGATGCCAGCTGCAGGTCGGGGACTTCCTTCATTCCACACCACCCCCTGGGGGTCAGTGCATATCATAACAAGCAATAGGACTCCAGATCAAACTCCCGTGGGGACACTTTGCATATTAGCCTTTTTTACACACACACACACACACTAGAGGCCCAGTGCACGGAATTCGTGCACAGGGGGCAGGGGATGTCCCTTAGCCCAGCCTGCACCCTCTTCAATCTGGGACCCCTCGAGGGATGTTCGACTGCCCGTTTAGGCCCGATACCAGTAGGATCGGGCCTAAACGAGCAATCCGAAATCCTTCTCACAGTCCAGGACTGCTGGCTCCAAACAGCTCACTTGCCTGCCTCCCTGATTGCCCCTAACTGCTTCTGCCTGCCAGCTTGATCACCCCCTAACCACTACCCTGCCAGCCTAATTAATGTCTAACTGCTCACCTGCCAGCCTGTTTGCCCCCAACTTCCCTCCTCTGCCAGCCTGGTCACCCCTAACTGCCCTCCCCTGAAGGCTTGATCGCCCCTAATTGCCCTCCCTTGCAGACCTGGTCCCTCCCAATTGCCCTCCCCTGCTGGCCTGATGGCCCACAACTGCCCTCCCTTGCAGGGCCTGGAACATCCAGCGGACCTCCCCTGCTGGCCATCTTGTGGTGTCCATCTTGTGTCCACATGGGGGCAGGATCTTTGACCACATGGGGGCAGCCATCTTGTGTGCTGGAGTGATGGTCAAACTGCAAATTACTCTTTTATTAGATAGGATAGAAGCTTGGTGCATGGGTGGGGGCCAGCTGGTTTGCCCTGAAGGGTGGAGGTTCCCTTGGGGCAAGGGGTGGCCTGGGCGAGGGGCCTGTGGAGGTTTGCAGGCTGGCCACGCCCCCCAGCAACCCAAGCCGAGGCCCTGGTATCTGGGATTAATCTACGTCTACAATTGAAACTTTGTAGCCTGGAGCAGAGCCAAGCCTTCGGCTCTCTCTGTTCCATGGCGGCAGCCATTTCTGTTTGAAACTTTGTAGCCTAGAGTGGAGGCCTAGGCTGGCAACGGCAGGCTGAAAGCTTGGCTTCCTCTGTTGCTAGGGAAACCCAATCCTCTGTTCTCTCCAGCTCCTTGGCTGCCGCCATTTCTGTATCTATAATTGAAACGTTGTAACATTGAGTGGAGGCCTAGGCTCCAACTCAGGTGGAGAGCTTGGCTTTCTCTGTTGCCAGGGGAACCCAAGCCTTCCTCCTGCACTCAGTGGCAGCAGCCATCTTGGTTGGGGTTTATTTGCATAATCTGCTCCTGATTGGCTGCTGGGCGTGGCTGCTGGGCGTGGCTTGTGGGTGTGGTAAAGGTATGGTCAAATTTGCATGTTACTCTTTTATTAGATAGGATACTAGAGGCTTGGTGCATGAAATTTGTGCACGGGGGGGGGGGGGCGGGGGGATTGTCCCTCAGCCCAGCCTGCACCCTCTCCAATCTGGGACCCGTCGAGGTATGTCCGACTGCCCGTCTAGGCCCAATCCTAGTAGGATTGGGCCTAAACAGGCAATTGGACATCCTTCTCACAATCCAGGACTGGGGCTCCAAACTGCTCACCTGCCTTCCTCACTGATTGCCCCTAACTGCTTCTGCCTGCCAGCCTGATCTCCTGCTAACCACTACCCTGCCAGCCTATTTGCCCCCAAGTTCCCTCCTCTGCCAGCCTGGTTACCCCTAACTGCCCTCCCCTGCAGGCTTGATCGCCCCCAACTGCCCTCCCTTACAGGCCTGGTCCCTCCCAACTGCTCTCCCCTGCTGTCGTGATCACCCCACAACTGCCCTCCCTTGCAGGGCCTGGAACCTCCAACGGCTCTCCCCTGCTGGCCATCTTGTGTCCACAGGATCTTTGACCACATGGAGGCAGCCCTCTTGTGTGTTGGAGTGATGGTCAATCTGCAAATTACTCTTTTATTAGATAGGATAGAGGCCTGGTGCATGGGTGGGGGCCAGCTGGTTTGCCCTGAAGAGTGTCCCAGATCAGGGTGAGGGTTCCCTTGGGGTGAGGGGTGGCCTGGGTGAGGGGCCTGTGGAGGTTTGCAGGCCGGCCACACTCCCTAGTGACCCAAGTGGAGGCCCTGGTATCTGGGATTAATCTATGTCTACAATTGAAACTTTGTAGCCTGGAGCAGAACCAAGCCTTCTGCTCCCTCCACAGTGGTAGCCATTTCTGTTTGAAACATTGTACCCTAGAGTGGAGGCCTAGGCCGGCAGTGGCAGGCGGAAAACTTGGCTTCCTCTGTTGCCAGGGAAACCCAAGCCTCTGTTCTCTCCAGCTCAGTGGCTGCCACCATTTCTGTATCTTTTATAATTGAAACTTTGTAGCATTGAGTGGCAGAAAGCTTGGCTTCCTCTGTTGCCGGGGAAACCCAAGCCTTCCTCCTGCTCTCAGTGGCAGCAGCCATCTTGGTTGGGGTTTATTTGCATAACCTGTTCCTGATTGGCTGGTGGGCATGGCTTGTGGTGTGGCGAAGGTACAGTCAAATTTGCATATTGCTCTTTTATTAGATAGGAGATGTGTGTGTGTGTGTGTATATGTGCCACTTTGGCTCTTGCATTGTTTTTGTGACCCAGACAAACTTAGGAACATGAGGTTTGGACTGGATCCTATGTGGCCTTCAAATGAGGGGAAGGCCTCAAGGCCTCACCAGACCTCTCTAGGGGGTCCACGTAGCCCAGCCAACCTGCCTGTTGCGTTGGGAGCAGCCCAGAGAACAAGGGCTTACACCCCAGGGCCACCTTCTGTGATCGGCCCTTTTGGTGGGGGATGGAGTCACAGGGTGCAGGTCACTGCACAGCACAGAGCCAAGACCCTACCTTGCTGGAGCAGCAATGACCCCTCAGGGATGGCAGCTGGAGCCTGGTGGCTGGCAGAGGGAGGACGGGGTAGAGAGCACCCGGGGAGGAACCGGTGTTCTGATGTGCCTGCTTGGTGAAGTCAGGCAGCTGTGCGCCGAGGGGAGCGTGCAGGCAGCGTGCGGAGGGCCTGTGGCACGGCCCGGGGGCAGCTGTCTGCCAGGAGGGCAACAGCGCCATCTGTCGGCCCAAGTGTCCACAGGGACTGACTGCTGCTGCCTCCACCTGTTTCAGATCCCTTCAAAGGACGACCCCAAACAGCTGCCCGACCCCTTCAACGACCTCTCTGTGGGCGGGTGGGAGATCACCGAGGAGCCCGTGGGCCACCTGTCCGTGTGGGCTGTGTCTCTGCAGGGAAAGGTAAGGCCTGTGGCCCCTGTGCCTGGAGCAGGAGGTGGCTGAGGGGTGGCCACAGTCAGGAGTGGACAGGAGATAAGTCGGCCTTCGTTGTTCTCCCAGAGGTGGAGGAAGGAGGAGGGCTGCCCCTGGACCTCCTTGCCTCCTGTCCCCACAGCAGGTGGCATTTATCAGGGTCCCCATAATTGCCCTTGCTGTGAATCCTGCTGTCCTGTTGACCCCCTGGATTCTACTCGCAAAAGCCTCTGACCTCCCACCCTACTCCTGGCCCTGGCCTGTCCCCCCTATGAACCCCTGAAGCACTGACCAGTGCCCAACCTGGGCTCAGATGCCATCAGTATAGTCTCAGCCAGACTCAGAGTTCCCTGTCAACTCCCTGTGGCACCTCCACACCAGTCTCTGGAAGTATTGCTGGTTGGTGGGTGAAAGGGGATGGATGGGTGGGTAGATAAGTGGATAGATGGATGGAAGGGTAGGTGTGTGGGTGGGTGTGCGGGTGGGTGTGTGAGTGGATGGATAGATGAATGGATAGATGGATGGGTGGGTGGATGGATGGATGAATGGATGGATGGATGGGTGGGTGGATGGGTGGATAGATGGGTGGGTAGGTATGGGAGGATGGATGGGTGGATGAATGGGTATGTGGACGGGGGGATGTTTGGTGAGGAGAGGAGACCCTTTTCTCAAGGAGGTTGTAAATTAAAGTAATAAAACCAACCCGACTACACAGCAACATAGATGGCCCTGAGTGGGGTGCCCAACACTTACTTGTGCTTCCATTTCCTGTTCCACAAACGGACCAGAATCCTCTGGGCGGCTTGGGGCCAGTCACGGCAGGCTTTTCTCAGGCTTACCTCTGGGCTCCTACTGGGGCCTGGCTTCGGTCACCCACAGTGTCTCTGAGCCATGCCGCAGGGCCTGGCCTGGGAC
This sequence comes from Antrozous pallidus, assembly GCA_027563665.1. Lineage (NCBI taxonomy): Eukaryota > Metazoa > Chordata > Mammalia > Chiroptera > Vespertilionidae > Antrozous > Antrozous pallidus. The sequence continues at coordinate 3,126,087 of CM050516.1, read as the reverse complement.
AGAGCCCCCACCGAGGGCCACGCCCACCTGGGAGCAAAGAGAAGGGAGAATGGGGGCTCAAGAGCAGTGTGTGCTGCCGGCTCTGAGCCAGCGCTGCCCCGCACCAGTCCTGTGGTCGGTAGAAGCTGTGACAGGACCCTGGGCTCCAGGAGAAGCTGGGGGACGGGAGGGGCCCTGAACCAGAGGGAGCGGAGGGGGGCTGTCCAGGCCTCGTTCTGCAGTGCGGGCTGTAGGAGTGAGGTGACAGGATTGGGAGCCCATGGTGCCCAGTATGGAGACAGTCCCCGGAGGGGGCCCCCAGCCTCCTAGACCATGCAGCCGCCTCTAGATGAGATGTGCCAGGCAGTGCGGACGATGTGATCGGGTGGCTCGGTCTTAAATATGTGTTATGCTCACTCACTGTCTTCAGGTTAAAGAGAAAAAGAAGTGTGTTTGTATTTCAGAGAGAAGGAGGGAGGGGGAGATAGAAACATCAATGATGAGAGAGAATCACTGATCAGCTGCCTCCTGCCCCCCCCCCCCCCCCCCCCAGGGACCAAGAATCGAATCAGAATTAACCGTGACCTCCCAGTTGATGAGTCCACATTCAACCACCGGCCTGCACTGGCCGGGCATCTGGACAGCTCAGACACTCCTGCGAAGAGGGGGGGCCAGCTTCCCTCAGAGCAGTGGTCGGCTCACTGCGCCTCGCGAGCCACATGCAGCTCTTTGGGCCCTTGAGTTTTCAGCAGAGGCCAGCTTAGGAGGACCCTAATTAAGTTAATAACAACGTACCTAACTATATAGTTTACGTTTAAAAAACGTGGCTCTCAAAAGAAATTTCAGCCGTCGTACTGTTGCTAGTTGGCTCTGTTGACTAATGAGTTTGCTGACCACGGGCCTAGAGGCAGGTGTTTTGAGAGCGTGTCACCACTAGAGTGTGCAGGATGCCCAGGCTAGGGCTGAGTTCTCCCCGTGCCCATGGGTGAGTGAGGAGGGGGCTGTCCCCTGGGATAGCGGAAATGCAGGTGTGGCATTTTTAGCAGCCGGGAGAGATCGCCCCCTTGGGCACGCTGGGCCCTGGTCTGCCAACCTCCCCCCCCCCATGCTCGGCCTATGTGTGAGCTGGCACAAACACAGCCCAGCTTGGGCAGCTGGCTTCTTCTCGGAGTCCTGGCCTGACCCCACCGGACCCCTCCTGTGGGCTTCTCTCGCCCCCCAGGTGTGGTACAGAGAGGACGTCAGCCACCCCAACCCCGAAGGCTCGTCGTGGGCCCCCGTGGACACTCCGGGGGAGGTGGTCCAGATCAGCTGCGGGCCGCACGACCTCCTGTGGGCCACCCTCTGGGAGGGGCAGGCCTTGGTTCGGGAAGGAATCCACAGGAACAACCCCAAAGGTGGGAGACCTGCACCCGTGCAGGGAGGAGGGGGTTGCCCAGCTTCTCCCGAGCGCGCTGGCTGATGGGGACCCTGCGCTTTCTTCTGGGGTCGAGCAGGAAGTTCCTGGTGCCTAGTGGAGCCTCCCACCTCCGAGAACGGCATCATGCACGTCTCCGTGGGAGTGGGCGTGGTCTGGGCCGTCACCAAGGACCGGAAAGTAAGCCTGGGGCGAAGGGGGGGCTGGGGCCCAGGACTCTGTTTCCCGTTTTGGGCGGTGTGTGTTCTGTTCTTTTGTCCGGAACCCTTGAGAACAAATTAGCCGAGCACCGGGCACTGTCTGTCGCGTCCGAGATGTCCGGCACCCGCGGAGTCCCGCTTGCCCGGCCCTGTGCCCAGTGCGGGCAGCGGCGTTGCTCCCTCGATGGGCTGTGACGTCATGAGGAACCGGAAGCTGATTTTCTAAAGCCCTCACCTGATTGGCCGCCTCCCCCTGCTCCTGGTGGTGCTTGTCATTTTTATTTATTCTTTTTCCCCATTGATTTTTAGGAAGTGGAAGAGAGGGAAGAGAGAGAGAAATATCGATAAGGGAGCAAAACATTGACGTGAGAGAGACACGTTGATTGGTTGCCTCCCGCATGAGCCCCAGCCAGGGCCAGGGACGAACCTGCAACTGAGGTACATGCCCTTGACCAGGAATCGAACCCAAGACCCTTCAGTCCCTGGGCTGACGCTCTGACCACTTGGCAAAACCAGCCAGGGCTGGTCATTTTTATTGTATCAGAGGCAAGGCCACTAAAATAAGCTGATTTCAGGTTGCTTACAAATTCTCTGACCCCATCCACACCAAAGGCATTCCCTAACACCCCGGGGACCGGTCGCCCACACATCCAGTCCATCTCCAGTGATGCCCCAGAGCCTCAGGCCACACGCCCCCTGCGAAAGTGCAGATGGGCCCCCAAGCACCCCACTCTCAGATCAGCAGATTTGATTAATGGGAGCAGTTTGCTCAGTCTTAAGACAAATATTTGATGATATGTGAGCACAGATGTCCATGGGATGGGGTGTCCCTGCTCAGGCTCACAGGTCAGAGTCTGGATTTGAGATGGAGTTATGTGCCCTCTCCTCCCCTAACACCCTCCCAGCTCTCACTGCACCAGTCAGCCGACACCTGCTGCCACCTGCTGCCGACAGGTGCCACTAGTGTCTGAGCTGGTGGGGAGAAGGTTCTGGAACGATTCAGGCAGTCTTGTCTCCTGGAGGGACAATGCCCTGAGCCTGTGAATGGACAGGAAGCCACCAGGACCAGTGTGACTGGGGACAGGGACCCTCAGCCCAGAGGGATGTGGGCAAGAGGCCCGGGGTGAGTCCTTGCTTCTGAAGGAGGCATTGCACTCATTTGCGGCGTGAGCCAGAGGGCCAGATTATTCGTTTGTTCTTTCGCTTTAAGAACAAAACACCCGCCTGTGTCAGGGGCACTCCAGGAGGCATCTGTTTCTGCCTTCCCCAGGTGTGGTTCCGCAGGGGTGTCAGCTCCCACAATCCCTGTGGCACCAGCTGGATCGAGATGGTGGGAGAAATGACTATGGTGGACGTGGGGCTCAACGACCAGGTGCACCGGGGCTCCCAGCCTTGCTTCCTGGGGGCGGGTCTCTAACGGGGGCTCCGGATGCTTCCTCCCCAATCTCTTCCTGGTGCCCCCATGGGTGGAGGTGGGGGTGGGTCCCAGCTCCTCCACACTCTCACAGCCTTTGTTCCAGAGCCCCCGCCTGCCTTGGGTCACCCGCCACACACACTGGACCCCAGAGCAGGGGCGGTGAGCACAGATCTGGGGGAGAGGCACGCATCCCGGAGACGGGAAGAGTTTGGCTGAGAAATATTTGGGGGGAATCAGACCACCTGGGAAGGACAAAGCTGATCTTCCCCACTTTCTAAATGCAGTTTCTCTTAAACGTCACCCGTATGGTTCATACTGCGTAACCCCCTCTTCGTAAATAATGAGGTCCGGCGATTTTTAAGACTCGATGTGTGAAGGCGACATGTCCCCCTGTTGCACAGGGATGGAAGTCCCCCCCCCCAGGTGCTGGTCCTCCCCGCCCCCGCCCCAGGGAGCTGTGTGCACAGCGGGCAGGGGCGGGGCTGGCGCCGCAGGTGCACACAGGGATGGAGCATGAGGCCAGCCCTTCTGGCAGAGGCATGGGAGCGCTCCCAGCAAGCCCCCCTGGGGCCAAAGCTGGGGCCCGTCAGGCACCCCAAGTCTAGGCTCAAAATGGTTGCTCCCTGGACCCCTCTCCTGGGCCCTTGGGCTGCCCAGCACCCTTCCCCGGTGCCCAGAGGCAGAGGGAGAGCCTCCTGGCCCGCTTTCCCATGAAGATGAGGTCAGGGTCAAGGAGGTTATTTTCCTTACAGACCAGGACCACCCTCTGTTCGGTGGGAACAGCGTCCCTCCCACCAGAGACAAATGAGGACATGGGTGGGCTTCGTGTCCCAGCCAGTGCCCACCAGCACCACCCCTGCTCTGGCCCCGGGTCTGCCTGAAGGTCCAGGAGCCGCACAGGCCCCTCCTTCTCCGGAGCCTGGTGCTGAGTTCACCCACAGCTCTAGGCTCCACTTCCTGAATTCTACCTCTGCACTCACCCCACGGCCACGCCATCCACCTTCCACCCCCAGCACACGTGTACCTAACACCCCACTGTGTGTACAGACATGCCCTCTGGTCTTGGGGCGCTCTCCTCCTCCCACACCCCCAAAGGGAGGCGAGCTCCCAGGTCTGCCCCGGCTTCCCTCCCAGCAGCACCTCTGTTCCAGGTGTGGGGCATCGGCTATGAGGACCGGGCCGTGTACTTCCGGCACGGCGTCACCCCGAGCGAGCTCAGTGGAAAGATGTGGAAGGCCATCGTCGCCAGCAGGGTGTGTGACCGGTCACACTCCGGCAGCTCCTCGAGTCTCCTCAGGTGATCCCTGGGGCGCGGGGCCTGGAGGGATCGGGCAGGGAAGGCCCATCCGTGGCCGCGGTGGGCAGTTTCGGGGGGGGCGCTGCTGGGCAGCTCCTCAAGAAGAATCTGCAGCCTGTGGGTCCCCCCCCGCCTGTGCCCGGTGTTCGGGCTGGTCCCCAGGGTGGGAGGTGAGCGAGGCTGGGATGCCTGTCCCTAGTGGAGCCACGGATTATCCCTGAGCAGGCCTGGCCTGTTGGTTCTGGCACCTCAAGGTCAGGGTGAGAAAAGGCCTCTTTGCAGGTGGATGCCCGGGGTTGAGGACGGCAGTCTCTCTCCTCTGGAGCCGGGGCTTCAGCCGGGTGTGTGCCCCAGACCCTCTGGGGACTGGTTCCCTCGGTGTTTTCCAGGCCCTGCCCCCAGAGCATCTGCTTCTGTAGATACGGGCCCCAGGTGCGCTACTGCCTCAGTTCTGGGGCCACACTAAGGTCCTTGGTTCTGGAGAGTATGGGTGAGGCCCTTAGATTGCAGGCAGGTGATTTAGCATCAGCTCCGCCCCCCAGGGAGTACCCACAGTGCTGACCTGCCTGTCATGCGGGACGGGGCCTCACACGGTGCTCCCCAGCCTACCAGCTGATGGCGCTCACCTGCCCGCCAGGTTCCTGTCCGCAGCCTGGCCCCTCCCACAGCCCGGTGGTCATTGCGCTGGTGCACCACCAGCTGAGAGGACCGGGCGGCCAGCCAGGCAGGGTTCCCCCTACTTACCGGAAGTTTCCATCTCAGCTGGTGGTTCTCACGCTGAGCAGCACATGGGAATCAGCTGAGAAGCTTCTGAAACTACTGATGCCAAAAATCTGCCCGGCCTTGCAGTCGGCGGTGGCTTCTTAAATACAACAAAAGCACAAGAAACAAAAGGAAAGCTAAATGGGACTTCATCAGAATGAAAAGTTTTACGCACCAAAGCCCACTATCAAGATAGTGAAAAGATAATTCAATGGGAGAAAGCATTTGCAAAGCATATATTTGACAAGGGCCTACTATCTAGAATACACATCAAGAACTCTTACAGCGTGCAAGGACAAACAACCCAATTTTTTCATATACGTTTTATTGATTTTTTACAGAGAGGAAGGGAGAGGGATAGAAAGCCAGAAACATCGATGAGAGAGAAACATCGACCAGCTGCCTCCTGCACACCCCCCACTGGGGATGTGCCCACAACCAAGGTGCATGCCTTTGACCGGAATCGAACCCGGGACCCCTCAGTCCAGAGGCTGACACCCTATCCACTGAGCCACACCGGTTTCGGCCAAACAACCCAGTTTGAAAAGGGCAAATGGCTTGCATGCATTTCTGCAAAGTAGATGCGTGAATGGCCATGGAGCGCGGGAGGGATGCCAGGTCTCGTCAGTCGTGGGGGGAGTGCAAGCCGAGGCCGAGGTGAGATGCCACTGCTCACCCACAGCAGCCGCCACCAGAACGCGGGGCAGGGGAGGTGCTGAGAGTGGAGGAACTGGAGCTCTGTGCACACGGCGGGAAACAGCCCGGCAGCTCCTCGGGAGGTAAAGGTGGAGTCACCTTGTGCCCGAGCAGTTTAGCTCCTGGACGGGTGCCTGAAAGAACCGGAAACAGGTGCTCGCACAAAACACGTGCTAATGCATGTAGAAGCAGGACTCACAGCTGCCAGAGGTGGAAACAGCCCCCAAGTCCGGCGCTGGTGAATGGAGAAGTGCTAGTAAAAGGCGGCCAGCCACAAAGCCGAATGTCACTCAGCGGTCCAAAGGAAGGAAGGCCCGCCCTGGCCGAGGGTTCCTGGTGACGAGAGTGTCGGCCCGGGCACCGAGGCTCCAGGGCTCGATTCCCAGTCAAGGGACACCCCTGGGTTGCAGGTTCTATCCACAGCCTTGGTCAGGACATGTGAGGAAGGCAACCAATCGATGTGTCTTTCTCACATTAATGTTTCTCTCGTTCTCTTCCCCTTCCTTCCTCCTCTTCCTTCCCCCTCTTCCTTCCCCCTTCCACTCTCTCTGAACATCAGTGGAAAAGATAGGCTCAGGTGAGGACTAAATAAGTAAATAAAAAGGAACAGCCTGCCCAGTGTGGCTCAGTGATTGAACATCAACCTAGGAACCAGGAGGTCATGGTTTGATTCCTGATTGGGTCACACATTTCTGGGTCGAGGGCTCGCTCCCCCGTGTGGAGCGTGCAGGAGGCAACCGATCGATGATTCTCACTCATCATTGACATTTCTATCTCTCTCCTCCCTTCCTCTCTGAAGTCAATAAAAATATCTCTGTACATAAAAGGCTAATGTGCTAAGTGTCCCACAGCCCGGTATTGATGTCACAGAGCAGTGCCTGGCTTCCTCTCCCTGGTGACCAGCCTCCTTGCAGTTTTTAAAAAATATTTTTTATTACAGAGCGGAAGGGAGAGGGAGAGAGAGCCAGAAACACTGATGATAGAGAAACATGGATCAGCTGCCTCCTGCACGCCCCCTACTGGGGATGTGCCCGAAACCAAGGCATGTGCCCTTGATTGGAATCGAACCTGGGACCCTTCAGTCCGCAGGCCGACGCTCTATCCACTGAGCCAGACCCGTTAGGGCTCCTTGCAGTTTCTTCAGCCCGGGAGCATGACTTGCTTTATAGCCAGGTGCAACCATTTCACACGGTAACCAAATGTCTGAAGTGCTTTCATGTGCCTCATCCCATTGGCTCCTCACAGAAGTCCTGGAGCAGGGAGATGGGAGACTTGGTAGAATCTTATTTCCTTTTCCTTAGCCAGAAAACCGGAGGTTTAGAAAGTGTAGCACTTGCCCCGACTGAAAAGAAGTAAGAAATCGTAGACCTTGAAAAATGACTTCAGGTTTTCTCACTGCACAGAGTATAGTCAAACACTGCTGCAATTAAATATTTCACCCTTTGCTCTCCCTGCGTGATCTATAATGTTAATCTGCTTCATGTTGATTTTACTGCTGTGTTGCTGACAATTATCTGAAAGAGAAGTTGCTTCACTGGGCTGAAAAAAGTTTAGCTAAATCAGAAAGCAGGTCTAATTAAGCAAGTTTATTCTCTATAAAAGGCTTAATTGACTCTCGAATGCACGACACATATAAAGCTCTCGCTGGCACCAATCACACATGTGTTTCGACCTGGCATTGTCAGTCGTGAATTTGGTTAACACTTCTATTATAGAGAAAGGGCGAATAGCAATATTAAAATAGTTCTAATTAATTTCAGTGTGCACAAATTTATGCACTGGGCCTCTAGTATTAAAATTAAAAATAAAAGGGAACGAAGTACTGCCACAACATGGGTGAACCTTGACATCACTATACGAAGTCACAGAAGCCAGTCCCAAAAGGTCGCGTTTCGTGTGATGTCGTTTACATGAGGTGTCCAGAACAGGCAGGGCCACCGAGACAGCACGTTAGTGGTTGCCAGGAAGTGGGCCAAGAGGAGGATGGAGAGGGACTCAGTGGTAGAGTATTTCCATTTGGGGTGATGAGAAGGTTCTGGAACTTGGTTGTGGTGATGGTGGCACATTATGAATATACTTAATGCCACTGCATTGCATGATTTAAAATGACGACCTTAATATCACATGTATTTTGCCACAATAAAAAAAAAAAAAGACATTGGATCTCCACGGCCAGGAACATTGATTGGATGGGTGTGGATACGGCCTGGGTGTCAGGACTGTGGCCAGAGCCCAGCTCCCCGTGTTGCTCAGAGAAGCTGTGACTTGCCCGGGGGTCACTCAGGTTCTCGGTGGGGGAGCAGGTGAGTAGCACGTGCCCCCCCCCCCCCCCAGGGAGTCACAGCTCTGCCCCCTTCGTCCCCAGCGCTGGCTGTTTCTTTGGTGACGAGGTGAGGGTCAGTGGCGATTCCTGCGCGCCGAGCGACACGGATGCCTCCTCGGAAGCCGAGAGACCAGGGCCTGAGCAGCCTGTCCCTGCACTGTCTCCGGAAAGTCCCGGCAATGCCGAGGGCAGCTCGGCCTCAGGCCCAGGCACCACCGCGACCGCAGAGCATGCCTGGGAGGGTGCCAGCCCAGCGGATCGGCCCCCGGGGCCCGAGCCTGGCCCTGGCCCGGCCTCCAGCCCTGCCGAGCTGCCCTGGACCAGCATCGACCTGAAGGAGCCCAAGAAGGCGCCCAGCCACTCTGCCGAGACCACCCGCCTCTCCTCGCTGGAGACGCTGCCCCTGGGCCTGGAGGAGCCCTACTGCGCCGACGACCACCCGCTGTGGGTCTGGGTGTCCGCAGGAGGCTGTGCCGTGGAGGCCCACACTGTGCTCAAGTGGTTCACCGCGCAGTCGGGTGAGAGGGTGCCCGGGGGCCGCTCTGGGCTGGACGGGGGGACCTCAGGGAGAAGGACATGGGGGCTCATGGGCATTTTAGGGAGATCACAGTTTTCTAGCAAGAAAGGGCTGATGTAAAAACAAAACTGGGCCAGACATCCGGCCCTGAGGCGCCCGCCGGCCGCAGGCCTGTCTTCCTCCATGCAGACCCTGTCCCTGTCCATCACGCCGGCCCAGACCGCCGCCTGGCGGAAGCAGATCTTCCAGCAGCTGACGGAGAGGACCAAGCGGGAGCTGGAGAACTTCCGGCACTACGAGCAGGCCGTGGAGCAGGTGGGCGGGCGCCGGCAGTACCGAGGCCTACTGTTTCCCAGCCCCCAGGGGAGGCGGGAGAAACGGACAGATGCCTGCATCCCTCTGTGCGTCTCTGTCGGATGGGGAGCCTGCCTTTCTCCTTGTAGATTCCAGAATGAAAAAACAAGTTCGCCCCTTTATTCGTCCACCCCAAAGGCCTCTGTCGGGCCCCGCTGTGATGCGGGCACAGCGTAGACCCTGGGACCAGAGACCCCTGCAGCCGCAGCGGGGCGCGGGGGGGGGGGGGGTCACACTGTCCTCTCCTGCAGGACGTGCCCGATGGGCTGGGGGCAGGATTGAGGGTTGTCTCGGATCCTCAGGCCGAGCCCAGCCCCTGGAGGCAGGAGCCACGTGAGGGACTCAGCCGGGTTCATACAGGGGACCCGCTGTGTCTCCAGTGGTGGCACAAGCATCTCCCAGTGGCAGGGGGCCACCGGCTCACTCTGTGACTCTGGGCCAGGACAGACCCCCCCAGGCCTCATTTCCCCCAGAACAAGGGGTGACTGTGACCCCAAGGCTGTATGTGCAGCTGACACTGGCTCGCAGCCTGGCGCCTGGTGGGGTCTGATGGTGTCCCTTGCCGTTGGGGTGAAGTGGACGAGCTGGGAGCGCTGGGCGGCTGTGCCCCGTGAGGTGGCGAAGGGCCCGGGGCCAGGGTAGCCCTGGGCTGCTGGAACTGGGCACACACACGGCCCAAGCCGGGGGCCCCCCTCTGACGGTCTCTCCCCCCGGGGCCGGGGCCGCAGTTCGTGTGGGTGAAGACGGGGGCCCTGCAGTGGTGGTGCGACTGGAAGCCCCACAAGTGGGTGGACGCGCGCGTGGCGCTGGAGCAGGTCACGGGGCACGACGGCGTCCACGACAGCATCCTCTTCGTCTACTACGTGGTCCACGAGGAGAAGAAGGTGCGGGGAGGGGCGGGGGGGGGGGGTGCGGTGCCCGGGGAGGCGGGGCAGGAGCCGGCCTGGGACACTGGCCCCGAGGTGCCCGGCCCAGGACAGCGTCCGGCACCTGCAGAGCCCCGGGCCCTGTGACGGAGGCCCCGCAGTGGCGGGCGGGTGTTGGCGGCCCGCAGAGCCAGCTCCCAGGTCTGGTGCTGGCAGGCGCCCGTGTCGATGAGAAGTCGGGCTCACAGAGATAAAGCCGCTCCCCCTCCCCGACCCCCAGGGCTGGGTCTGAACCAGTCAGTCCCAGAGCCCTTGCCACTGGGCTTCATGCTGGGACTCCAGAGCCACCAGCATACCAGAGGGCCAGGGTCCAAGGACCAGCTCTGCGGAGAGGGGGGCCCCCAGGCCGGCCCGTCCATCCCCGTGACAGCCTCGCCGGCGCCCCCTGTGCGCAGTACCTGCACGTGTTCCTCAACGAGGTGACGGCGCTGGTCCCCGTGCTCAGCGAGGACAAGCACACCTTCGCCCTGTACACCCCCGAGAGGACCCGGCAGCGGTGGCCCGTGCGCCTGGCCACCGCCACCGAGCAGGACATGAACGACTGGGTGAGTGGCCGGCGGCCCCACAGGCCGGGACGAGGGGCAGCAGACTCGGGGCAGCCCAGCCTTGGCCTACTGCCCCCCCTTCCCAGTGGTGACCGCCATCTGCCCACCCCAGCTGGCCCTGCTCAACCTGTCCTGCTGTGAGAGCCGGCGGGTCCTCGGCCGCCCCTCCCCGCAGGCCATCTGGTCCGTCACCTGCAAGGGTGACGTCTTCGTGAGTGAGCCCAGCTCGGACCTGGAGGCCCCCGAGCACCCGCTGCCCTGCGACCAGATGTGAGTCCCCCCCGGCTGGCACTGCCGCCAGCCACATGGTCCCCAGGCCCGAGTCTGTGTGGGCCTGGGCGAAGACCCTGCCCAGGAGGACACCAGGGCGGGTCGCCCTGCTCAACAGTGTGTGTCAGAGTGAGGGGACGGCTCTGCAGGTGGCATTTAAAACCGGGAGGTGGAGTGAGGCCACCCACTGGGGGTGCGTGAGAGAATCTGGGGGGCCCACCCTTTTGGTGGGGACATGCTGCTCCCACTTCTGTCCCCAGAAGGTCACCCAGAGCCAGGGAGGACCCGGGAGACACGAGACTCGGAGGCCCTGCCCAGGAGGGGACCATGGCTGTGTCTGCCTGCCCTTTGGCGGTCCCCTCTCATTTGAAAAAGTCAGATCCCCTCTGCTGGCCAGTGGCGGGACCGTGGCCACAGGAGGTGGCCCCAGGGGGTAGCTGCGTCCTGCACTCTGCCCCCCAGAGGGCCTCACCGTCGGGCAGCAGAATAGGCGTCCCTGGCTGGCGAGGCTCCGACAGCCGCTGGGACGGCCCTGCTCCCAGCCTGCACGCTGTCCCGGGCCCCAGGGCTCCGGGGAGGGGGGGGGGTGCTGGAAGGCCCTGCCGGGTCGCTTCTCCGCCCTCTCCCCTCCCCCCAGGTTCTGGCGGCAGATGGGCGGCCACCTGCGGGCGGTGGAGGCCAGCAGCCGGGGCGTGGTGTGGGGCCTCGGCCACGACGGCACGGCCTGGGTGTACACAGGTGGCTACGGAGGAGGCTGCTTCCAAGGTGAGCGTGGCCCGCGGCCCGAGCTGGCAAGCCTGTGGCTCCCCGCCCTGCACACCCTTCCGAGCAGCTCCCTCTCGTCCCTCTGGCTGCCCGGCCCCACGCCAGAGCCGCCATCCCGGTGTTGACACTCAGTTGGCAGCCAGGTGACAGGTGACCTTCAGCACTGCCAGCCTCCGCAGAGGACGGTCCTGGGCCAGCCCAGGAGGTGTGAGCCCGGAGCCCAGGCCTCGCCTCGCACGTGCCTCCCCGGCCTGGAAGGCTCTAGAAAGGCAGCCGCCGAGGCCTCCACCCTGTCCGCCCTCATTCCATAGACGGGCTCGGGCGCAGGGGCAGCCCCGCACCAGGGTCCCCGGCGCCCAGACCCAGGTTCTAGCTCCTCGTTAGGTGGGTTGTGCCTCGGGCTGGGAGCCCCGGGCGCTCCCCCCAGCTCCGGGAGGCTCGGGTCCCTGTCCCCCGCTGGGACACGGAGCGGGAACAGCGCTGGGATGGGACACTCCATGCCCACGCCCTGCGCTGGGGCGGCGAACGCTGTAGAACTGTGTGTCCCCTGAGACCGCGGGGCTGCACCTCACAGCATCAGCAGCACCCGCGTAGGTGAGACAGGAAGTGCCTCGGGCCCTTCACAGATGGGAGAGTGGGGCTCCCGGAGGTTACTGGGTGATAATGGCGGGGAGCTGGTTGGGCCTCTCTCTTGCCGGTCCAGGTGGGCGGGATGGCGAGGGGTAAGAGGTGCAGCCAGAACAGAGTGGGAGACAGGAGCTGGCGGGGTGCAGAGCAGGTTCTCACCAAGGTTACGGGTTACGCAAACCCAGAGCAGTCAGAGAGACCCCGCTGGCGGCCCCTGCGCGGTGAGCCCCTCTCGGCTGACCTGCAGCCTGACCTCCCCACCCGGTCTCTGGGGCCTTTGGGGCCAGTGGGCAGGGGCAGCCCACAGCCTGGCAGCCTCTTCCCCCGACCCCCAGGCCTGGCCAGCAGCACCGGTAACATCTACCCGCAGTCCGACGTGAAGTGCGTCTACATCTACGAGAACCAGCGCTGGAACCCCGTCACGGGCTACACCAGCAGGTGAGCACGCGTGTGGACGCCGCACCCGCTGCGGGGCTTCCCGGTGCGGCCGGCCCAGGCCCAGCCTCCACGGCCACGCGGGGCAGCAGCGTGTGAGCCTCACAGTCAGCGGCTTTTCTTCGTGAGTCTCTAAATGTAAGGAGCTCGGCCCCCCTGAGAGGCCCAGCACACGTGACATGCACAGACGGCAAACGTGCACGCAGTGAGCTCCAGGCCGTGTGTGCGCATGGAGAGGGCGCATCCGCACACGGGTGTCAGAGAGGCGGGTCCAGGCCAGCCCCCCTCATGATGTGGGGTCACCCCGGACCTGGGGCAGTTCATCCCTTCGGGGGTGCAGTGGTCCCAGTGTGTGTCTGTCACTGGCCAGTGCCGGGGGGACAGGCCGTTCTCGCCTCTCGAGTCTCACAGACACACTCCCGCTGCAGAGGTCTGCCCACGGACCGGTACATGTGGAGCGACGCCACGGGGCTGCAGGAGTGCACCAAGGCGGGCACGAAGCCGCCCTCCCTGCAGTGGAGCTGGGTGAGCTCCGGCGGCGGGGCGGATAGGGGCTGGCGGGGAAGGTCGGCCTGCACTGACCCGCTGCTTCCCCAGGTTTCTGACTGGTCCGTGGACTTCAGCGTTCCTGGGGGCACTGACCAAGAGGGGTGGCAGTATGCCAGCGACTTCCCTTCGTAAGCATCTCTCTCTCTCTCTCTCTCTCTCTCTCTCTCTCTCTTTTTCTCCCGCTCTCGCTCGCTCTCTCTCTCTCTCTCTCTCTCCCCTCCCCCCTCTCTCTGCATGGGGAGGCCTCATGGGGCTGCCCTGAGTAGCAGGACTGGGGGTGTGGCCCAGCCAGACCCTCCTCCCCAGCAATGGCCTCACCATCCTGCCAGGCAGAGCCCTGCCCTCTGTCCCCCGGCCCCCAAGCACCTGGCACAGCTGAGGAGCAGACCCTGTGCGCTTGCCTCACGCCCGCAGGTTTGGGCCGGCTGGAGAGGTGTGGAGGGGCCCAGATGGGCACAGAGGATGCCATGGCCCCTGCGACACCTGGTTGGTGTCTGCCCAGCAGGGGGTGGGAGGGCCAGCGGGGGCCCCGGTTCGCCAGCTGAGGGGTCTGGGAGCTGTGGGCCAGGCGGGAGGCTGTGTCAGGCACGCAATGCAAGGAGAAGCCTGCTGGGCGGGGGGCGCCTGGCAGGGGCATGGCGGGCCCCCAGGCCTTCAGGGAACCCAAGTCATAGGGTCGAGCGGACGACGGAGCTAGAGAGCCCAGCCAGGGCCTGAGCCAGGAGCCGACTAAGGAGGTGACAGGTGTCAGAGGCCTGGGCCCTCGGCTTGGCCGTTCCCAGGACAGCTCTGGTTGGGCCTGGGGTGGCGAGGGCGCAGAGCTCCCTTAGCTAGAACCCCCTGGTCTGGCAGCCATGTCCTGGCCCTGGGAGACCCCGGCCAGGCAGGAAGCGTCTGAAGGAGGAGCGTCGTGTCCGGGGATACCGGCTCCCTCAGGCCACTCCACAGCTCACAGGCTCCGCCCTGTTCCAGTGGGGAGTGTGTGCGCGTGTCCCTCTCCCCGAGGGGGCCTCCATTTCAGCTTCTTCCTCCTGCAGCTCCTATCACGGGTACAAGACCATGAGGGACTTTGTCCGGAGGAGGTGCTGGGCCAGGTAAAGACTGAGCACAAGGTGGCTGGGGGTGTGGCCTGGCCCCTCGTCCTGGTCCCTCCCAGGCCAGACCCCCCCCCTTCCTCAGTCCCCCGGAAGGAACAGGGCGGCCGTGTGGAGGGGGGGGGGGGACGGAATTAAAGTAAATGTCAGCCCAGGAAGTTGCCCGCGGCTCCCAGCGCTGCTGGTCTCTGGAGTTTGCTTTCAAGAACAAATAAGAACAATGTCACTGGCAGCCTCTGCTTGTGGGCAGGACAGGAGGCCTGGCTGGGGGAGCGAGCGGCCGGGCCGGAGGGGTGGGGCGCCCACCAGGTGAGGGGGTGGGTGGGGTGTCCTGTCCTCCCTGCTTCCTCCTGAGCCTCCCGAGTGCCCGGCGCAGGCGGCCTGCGGCTGGCAGTAGCCTCTGGATGCCCAGGCTGTGCCCCCCCCCCCCCCGCACAGGAAATGCAGGCTGGTGACCAGCGGGCCCTGGCTGGAGGTGCCCCCCATTGCCCTCAGGGACGTGTCCATCATCCCCGAGAGCCCGGGCGCCGACGAGAGTGGGCACAGCATCGCTCTCTGGGCTGTCAGCGACAGGGGGGACGTGCTGTGCCGCCTGGGTGTGTCTGAGCTCAACCCCGCGGTGAGCACCCCGCCCCCGCCTCCGGGGCCAGCGTCTGCCCACCTGTGGTCACTCTCAGGGTGTTCTGACAGATTGTTCCAGAAATAGGGACTCCTGCTGAGGAGTCAGGCGAGGCAAGGCCCGCCCGGGGTCACCAGGCTCTGTGGGCAGTTGGACCCGGGGCTGGGGTGGCAGAGGGCGGGCCGGGCCGTCCTCAGGGCCTCCTCGCTCCGTCTCCAGGGCGCCTCCTGGCTGCACGTGGGCACCGACCAGCCCTTCGTCTCCGTCTCCATCGGGGGCTGCTGCCAGGTGTGGGCCGTGGCGAGGGACGGCTCCGCCTTCTACAGGGGCTCCGTGTCCCCCTCCAAGCCGGCCGGTGAGTGCGCCTGCCCTGGAGGGAGGGGCCGTCGCGAGGCTCCCGGTCACGCAGCAAGCACGCGGTCAGAGCAGCCCCGGGCCAGCTCCGGGCACAGCGGGACCCGAGGCCACGCCCCTGCCAGCAGCTGCGCCTCACCCGCCTGGCCTCCTGCCAGGGCAGCGGGCGGGGGGCGCTTCTGGGGGCCTTGCAGGTCCTGGCCGCCAGGGGACAGGCCTGTTGGGCCCCTCCTGGGTGGCCCTGCTCGGCCGCCCCACAGTGGCCGCTCCCCGGAGGGCAGCCTGGGCCGGTGTGTTCCCGACCGGACGCCCGGACAGTGGCCCGGGAGGGTGGCACCGGGGTGGGCGGGTGGAGCGGTGGTGGCTGGTGCGTCGTGCCTTCCACACGGGGCCTCGGGCCTCGGCTCTGCACAGCGGCTGCGGGGCTGGCTCTCGCCCACGTGCCGGGCTGGGCACCGTGTGTGCCCGGCCCCTCCGGCCCCACCATCTGGAGGTCAGCAGGGCATGGCCAGTGCACCCCCACCCACCCTGGGAGCGGCGGAGGACGCCCTGGGCCCCCAAGCGCCTGGGGCGCAGGCTCACCCCGCCCGCCCCCTTTGCAGGCGACTGCTGGTACCACATCCCGTCGCCCGCCAAGCAGAGGCTGAAGCAGGTGTCTGTGGGCCAGACGTCCGTGTTCGCCGTGGATGACAATGGCAAGTTGTTCCTGGTCCCCGTGGCCACCAGGGGGTTGGGGATCTCAGCACCCCGACGTGGTGACACAGACCTTCGTAAGCCCCCAGGAGAGGCCCGAGGTCCGCCTCCGTCAGATCCCGCCCCCGTGTCCCCTGGGGTGGGGACCGGCCCCCCCGGGGGTCGGCACAGCGCCAAGGGCCGGGTGACGCTACACAGCGGGCCTGTGACCTGAGAGCCGGAGACAGGCTCTGGGGGGGGGGCCGAGTGCCACATGGCGCTGCCCCCGGCCCCTCTGTCCCCGCCCCGTCCCCTCCTGGCATGTTTTCCCGGCCCAGTGCTGAGCGAGGCAGGAAGGGCGGGGACGGGGCGGGCGCTGGCCGGGGACCCAGGCCTCGGTTCCAGACCGTCCTCTGTCTGAAGAATTCCTTGTCCTCCGTTTCTCATGCGTGGACGGCAGAGGAGGGTGCCAGCCGGCCCAGTGGCACTGGGGGTGGGGAGGGCAGAGCTGGCCCTGCGGGCCCCTCTCGCTGCGGGTCAGGGACGCCCAGCAAGTGTGGGGTCCCGATGGGAGTGGGGGGCAGACCGCTGGCTTCGCAGACCCTGTGGAGGCCCCGGCGCCCCGGGCCTCACCGTGGGTCACCCCCTCTCCCCAGGGAACCTGTGGTACCGCCGGGGAGTCACGCCCGGCTACCCGCAGGGCTCCAGCTGGGAGCACGTGTCCAACAACGTGCGCCGAGTGTCCGCGGGGCCCCTGGACCAGGTCTGCTGCTCTCTCTGGGGTCGGGCACTCGGGGGGCTCTGGTTCCCGCTCTGGTCTCCCCAGAGCCAGGGCTGGGCCTCAGCAGGTCTGTGTTCCAGGTCTGGGTCATCGCCAACAAGGTCCAGGGCAGCCACAGCCTGAGCCAGGGGACCGTGTGTCACCGCACAGGCGCGCGGCCGCAGGAGCCCACCGGGCGGGGCTGGGACTACGGCATCGGGGTGAGCGGGGGGGTGGGGGTGGGGGTGGGGGGGCGGGGCTGGGACTACGGCATCGGGGTGAGCGGGGGGGGGGGGGGGGGCTGGTCACGTGGCACGTGCTCCCCGGTGGCCTGGGGTTGGTGGGAGACCGGGCAGCCCCTCAGGGCTCCGTGGGCCCCAGCCGTCTGGAAGGATGGCCTCCGCCCCTCCATCCCCTGCGGCCCTGGTGACGCAGCTCTCCTTCAGGGGGGCTGGGACCACATCTCCGTCCGGGCCAACGCCAGCAGGGCCGCCAGGAGCACATCCCGGGAGGCGGCCGGCGAGCGGGGCCTCCCCAGCGGGGCCCCCCAGGAGCCCATGGGCCCCGTCTGCTGCTGAGGCCACTCCCGCCCCCGGTTGGTGTCGCCCGAAGACTCAGCACTGACCCACGAGCTCCCCGCGGAGGGAGCCGCTCTGGGCTGACGTGTGGGTCCCGGCGTGGCCTGCGGGGACCTGGCGGCGGTCACAGCTCCGGCACCAGAAACGGCCCGGAAATGTGAAGCCTCTGGACGTCCCCCACTTGTCCCTGTGAGCACGGAGGCGCTGGTGTGGAGTGAGGGCCTCACCGGCCTCTCCCAGCCGTCCGTCCCCCCTCGGCCTCCCGCCTTCCCAGGGCGGGGACCTGGAGCCTGGAACCCTCCGGGAGGCCGGCCCCTGGGAAAGCCGAGCCCACCCAGAGCCCCAGTAGCCAAGGGGGTCCAAACGCAGAGACAGCTGGCGGCTCAGGGTCGTTTCTCAGCACGGGACTGGCAGATACAGGTTCATTCCGAAGGTCAAGGGCGAGTTGGCAGGTCCGAAACAAATGCTGGGGGGCGTCACCTCCCCCAGGTGGGCATGGGCCCCCGAGAGTGGACAGAGGATGGATGGGGCCCCGGGGAAGTGTTTGGAGGTGGGCATGGGCCCCGGAGGGTGGACAGAGGACAGGGGGCCCGGGGAAGTGTTTGGAGCGCCAGCCAGCCCCTCTCCGGATGGGCTGGGCATCGTTTACTTCTGATCATGTGTGAGGGGGGGCGGGGAGGGATGGAGCCGAGACCCAGCCAGGCGGTAGGAGGGCACCTGCCACACGTCCCCCTCCGTCCCCGCAGCTTCTGGCTGCTGCCCGACAACGCCCCGGTTGGTGAAGTCCCCAGTCCCAAGCGCAGAGTTGCTCTCGGCCTCCGGTCCCGTCGGTGGGACGGCTGGGACGGTGGAGCGCGACCACAGCCCTTCCCAGGGCGTCCCCCGCGGCTGGCAGGAGGGTCGGTACCTCCTTCGGGGTGCCCTCCCCACGGACATTCGAGGGTGCCAGCAGCCTCTGCATTTGCAGATGGGACCAGGAGGCGGGGGCCAGGGCCCGGGGGGCCGTGTGGGGGGGCCGGTCTCGGTCTGTTTACATCCCTGCGTCCGGCCCTGCATGGGGTTAGGGTTCAGTCCACAGCAGCTGCTGTCCTCCCCGTGACTCCCCGTGGCTGGTCTCGCCCTGTCCTTCCTCTCGCTGCCGAGCACCAACTGTTCCCCTGCTCAGCACCGTTGACCGTCTCGGTCCCAGGCGCTTCACTGAATTAAACGTCCACCAGCACGCGAGTGACCGGCTGGGCTCTGCTCCGGCTGCGTGTGCCGCGCGGCTCCCACGCCGGAGCTCTTTATTGTCGCTGACACACATCCGTCTCCTGAGGACTTGGAAGGGCCATTAGGGGAAATAAAAGCCAAATGTGGGTCATTTAAGAAACATTTTCACCACAATTACAGCCGGGCCCTCAGTCGGGGTTTTCCCAGACGGAGAAGCGGAAGTTCTGGTCGCTCCGCTCCGCGGCTTCCGCCTCGGGCGCTGCCTGCCTGCCGGCGGGTCCACGGCCAAGGCCAGGCTCCAGGGCTCCTCGAAGGACGGAGTCCGCTGGCTTCGGGCCCACAGTGAGGGCCGAGGGAGCAGACTCGGCAGCAGGCCCTCACCAGACCTGTCCCCTCGCGCCCCCATATTTAACACCCCAAAGCGAACCGAGGCCTTTACAAAGCCGCGATGTGGCCACAGCGCATGCAAGTGCCCTCCGGCCTCCGGGGCGGGGGCAGGGATGGAGACGGAGACCTGGGACTCGAGGTTCGGGTCAGGAACAGGAGCGCAGCCCTCCGGGGCCGGGGCACTGCCGGGCGCCCCCCGGTGCTTCCGGCTCAGCGTGTGGGTTCCCTCAGCAAGTTCAGGGGCGGCCTGAGCCCTGCGCTGGCCTTGGCGCACCCAGGACAAGAGCCACCAGCTTTTCGGGCCTCGCCTGTTTGGTCGGCCGGCAGCCATCCTCAGCAGGGGTGCAGGGACCCCTGTCCCATCTTCGGAGTCGCTCTCGACCTCCGTTTCCATTGGTGGCTTGTCCCGGCTGCGCACCTTCCCGAGTAGCCACACCTGAGGGCAGTCCAGGCACCTGGGCCCTCACCTGGCAGGAGCTGAAGGCTGGGGGGCCGGGGGGGGGGGGGGGGTCGGGGACAATCGCCTCCAGGGCCACCTTCCAGAGGGGCCTGGGGAGGGTCCGCCAGTGCCTGACCAGGTAAGTCCCACAGCTGTTCCGAGGGGTGCCACCCTCTCTATCCTCGATGCCGGGACTGACAGCCCAGGGCTGGGGCTGAGCGGTGGGGGCGCACACTGGGAACAAGCCCTGGGCTGCACAGCCCCGCGCCCAGCCCAGCCCTCCCCATCTCAGGGCCCAGGAGGGCCGAGGCCGGCGGAGATCTGGGACGGGCCAACTCCACCCTCAGCCCAGCCCCTGTCACTGCGGTTCCGGCCTGAGGCTGCCAGCCCCCCCGCCCCCCCATGGTGGCCGTGGGCAGGAGGACAAAGTCGCCAAGCCTGCTGGAGCCAGCCGGGCAGGAACACAGACGGAAGCTTGGCCCGAGGCTGCGGACGCCTGCCAAGACGCCAGGCCTGTCTTCGCAGAGCAGGGGGGTGGGGGAGGGAGCTCCCCGACTCAGGCCCCCGACCCCAACCGGGACCCGACACCCTGAAGTCCTATCTGACCACACAGTCGGCCACGACCTGGACGACGAGCGCAAACCCGGGTGGGACCGAGGGAGGCCTGGGACACACCCTCCCCAAGGGCCGGGGCTGAGGGGCTGCCTCGTGGCCTCTCTCCGTCCTGCCCAGCCCCCCGGGCGCCAGGCCGCAGCCCCTCGGGCCCGCCCAGCCCCTCTGCTGTCAGGAGCCCCAGCTCGAGAGGAGGCAGGGGAAGATCAGCCCCGCGACCCCTGAAGGGCCCTCTCGAGTTCACCTGAGGCGTCTGGCGAGGGGTCCTGTCTAACATGCCGAACTCGCTTCAACCGTCTCGGCTCAGCCTCATCCCCCAAGTGGCCCTGGGCTTGACTTGCTTTGTGCCTCAGTTTGCCCCGAATGAGGAGGCTCTGATGAGATTGGAGGCCTGGGCTCCAGGAGGACTGGGGAAACGTACCCAGGACACCTGCCCCTGGGTCCCCCCTGATTCCGGAGGGAGCCAGCCACGGAGAGGATCTACCTACAAAGGCCTGTGGACTCCCGTCCCCTCCGTCGGAAACCAGGTCCGGGACCCCCTGCTCCATCCAGACAGGCCGAGGGGCGTTCGGGGGAGATGAAGCCGCTGGGGCCAGGTCCACGCGGGGGTGTCCCCCCAGCCCTGGGCCCCCGGCGGGCCCGGGGCCGGTGCTAGGAGCCCTCGCGGAAGCTGTGGATCTGCGTGGAGTACTTGTGCAGGTGGCCCTCGGGCTGGGCCTCGGGGGCGCCCAGGGGGCCCCCCGCCGCCTGCTGCTGCTGGAGGTGCTGATAGAGCTTGGGGCCGGGCCCCTCCAGGCCCGGGAGGCGGCCGCTGGACATGGTCAGGATGGTGGCCGTCAGCGACTTGATGTAGTTCTTGGCCAGCGTGAGGGTCTCGATCTTGGAGAGCTTCTTGTCGGCGCGCACGTGCGGGATGACCTCCCGCAGCGCCTGGAAGGCGTTGTTGAGCGTGTGCATGCGCTGCCGCTCCCGCTCGTTGCTCTCCAGCCTCCGCTGCACGCTGCTCTCCCGCCGGCCGGCCTGGCCCGCGAGCCGCCGGCGCCCGCCCTCCGCCCGCACCCCCTGCGCCCGCGCCGTCCTGCTGCGCAGCCCCTTGGCCGGCGGGGCCCCGGGGCCCGGCTGCGGCCGGTCGGCGGTCTGCTCCCCCGGGGTGGCCTCTGTGCTCTGCGCGGGCACCCGGCGCCTGGGGGGCCGGCTCTTGGTCTTCATGGCTCCAGGCTGGTGGTCCCGGGGGGTGGTGGCTCTGAGGGGACCCTGGGAGCTGAAATCCAGAACACAGGCCACCCCGTGGTCACTCGGTGGGCCGGCGGGCACTCGGGACAGACAGTGGACACTCGGGGCAGGAGCCTCCTCGCTGCTCGGGGGCAGCTGACCGCTTGGTGCACAGTGACCCCTGGCTGCTTCCTCCTGACACACAGAGCCCCGAGCTGACCCCACCCCCCATGTTCCTGTTGGATCTCGTGGTGACCCCTCAAACCTTCCCCTGAGGGAGGGGTCCTGACCCTGGACTTTTCTCTGGCTGCTGCTTCTCGATGCTCCCCCCCCTCCCCCGTGCCACCCGGGTTTAGGAGTCAGGCCACCCAGAGCTGTCAAACCCCCACCAGCTCGGGGCACCCCTCTGCCTGAGACTGCACTGCCCCCCATGTGCCCTGGCCACGGGCACCAATTCTGGTCACCGCACTGACCGCACGGTCCGGCCTGTCACATGCGGGGACCACACGGGGTCAGCAGGGGTGGACCGGGGTCAGCAAAGTGGACCGGGGTCAGCAGGGTGGGCCGGGGTCAGCAGGATGAACCGGAGTCAGTGGGGATGGACCGGGGTCAGCAGAGTGGACCGGGGTCAGCACGGGGTCAGCAGGGTGGACAGTGGCGGCGCCGGCAGTGCCCCGGGCTCCGCAGGGGAGGGTCCCAGGCAGGGCGCTGCGCCCAGACTTCCCGCCCAGACTCCCCTCCAGACCCCACCTCGCCCTGCCCTGGCCCTGACCCCGGGCTCCCCCGCGCCGCCGACCCCCGCCCCGTTACCTGGGAATCCGCGACCGCACGCACCGGGCTGTCCACGGGGGACAAGGACACGTCGCTTTAGCCGCCCCAGGCGGGGCCGCGGCCGCATGGAAATGAGCCCGCGGGGCGGGCCGGGGCGGGGCCGGGGTCCGCGGGGCGGGGCGGGGCGCACCTGGGGACCCAGCCCGGGCCGCGCCCCCACGCCGCCGGGGAGCCCGGGCCCGGCTGGGGAGACTGAGCCGCCCCGCCCCCCTCCCTGGCGAGCCCAGCGGCGCGGGGAGGAAGCGAGGCGGCCCTGGCGACCGCACCTGACCTTGGGGTTCAGGATCGGACCCAGAGCCTCTGGGGAACTCGCGGAGGAGCCGCGATGAATAAAGCGTTTCCTAAAAGGAAGCGGCCACATCCCCAAAGAGCAGGAGCCCCAGTTCCGGCGACCCCGGCAGCGCCCGGGGGGCCTGGGACACCCCAACCCCCGCCCGCCGGCCCGGCCCAGGTCCAGGGGAGGGGCCCCGCGGAGCACCGGGGCGCCGCCTGGGTGCCGGTGGCCGGGAAACGGCGGGTCACCGGCTTTGGGGGCGGGGGGAGCCGGCGGGCAGCTGGGGCTCAAGGCCGGTTCTGCCCCCCACGTGCCTGGCGGACCCGCGCCGCCTTTCCCGCATTCACAGGCGCCGGAGCACAGGGGGACCGGAGCCCCACCCGTGGGGTCGGGGTCAGGGTCAGGGCCGCGCTGGCCCTCGCTGCCTGTCTCGGGTCTCGCTCAGGGGGACCGCAGGTCTCCGTCCTCTCCCCGAGGGCCACGGGGCAGCGCTGACCCCCGAGCGGGCCGGTGTGGTCTCCGGGTGCTCTTGGCGGCTGGGACCAGGAGCGCGAGGACCGGGATGGGCGAGGGCCGCGCAGGGCACAGAGAGGCGGGTTTGAGCGAATTGGCCTCCGGGTTTGGAGCCCGGGGGCTGCTGGGCCTCAGGCACTGACACGCTCCGAATGCTTCAAAGGCTGCGGCTGCAGCTGAAAGCGGTTTGGCTCAGTGGATAAGAGCTCGGCCTGCGGATTCAAGGGTCCCGGGTTCGATTCCAAGGGCATGTACCGTGGTTGCGAGCACATCCCCGGTGGGGGGGGGGGGGGCAAGAGGCAGCTGATCGATGTTTCTCATCGATGTTTCTGACTTTCTATCTCTCTCCCTTCTCTATAAAAAATTAATAAAATATATATTAAAAAAAAAAAAGGCTGCGGCTGCAGACAGTTAACGCAGCACAAATGCACCGAGCGCCCAGGTTCCCGTCACCCCACCTGTTCTCGGGGCGCCGTGGATTTAGGGCGGAAAAGGGCGTCTGGAGACCGGGTCTTCCGGGTTAGAATTACAGGATAAACACAGCAACAGTTTATAAATATATAACTATATTTATTTCGAATATTAAATAGTTTTTAAATTACAAGCAATTTATCGAATCACACTATGCATCAATATACAGTAAAAATCTTACAATTTAAAAATGTACACAGTTTAAACTGAAAGTTCCTTCACTGTCATAGCGCCGTGAACGTAACTCTCACGATTGTGTTCAAGTCCAACGGGAGCCGCACAGGCGTGGCCGCCGGGGGCCTCCTCTCGGGCGGAACTAGAGGGGGGCGGGGGGGGGGGGGTACGCGGCCCGCTGAGGCCTGAAGACGCGGTCAGCCATTCAAATCACGGCTGCTGGTGGTTCAATACTGCCAACACGTCTTTAAGGATTTATTTACACGTTCAAGAGACCTTTCTTGTTAATAGTCAAAACCCGAGCCAACCCAGTCCCGACCGGGGAGGCTGTGTGAGGTTCAGGTCTGAAGAGCTGCCGCGTTCTTGCTCGAAGGCTCGAGGCTGGCAGCCCCTGGCGGGTTCGCGCCCCACAGCTGGGCCCTCAGTCAAACACGCTGAAGTCATTAACCCTACACACACCCTAGGAACAGAATACTAAGAGGGGCTTTTAAAGGGGGTTCACGGCAGCAAGACACACAAAGACTTGTCTCGGGTAAACCCATTTCTACAGAAACCGCCGCCTGTACATTTAAAAATAGAGCGAGTGTTCGACTCAGCGTTGCTGAGCTTCACCCTGAGGATGAATGGCTTCTTCCCAGACCGCAGCCCCTGTGGCAGGACTCGGGGGCCCCTCTGCCACATTCTCTCTGACTGACAGCAGTCACTGATAACCAAGTCAGCAGCCAGCTAGGAAGGAAATGAAGGTTAGGTTATTTGCACTAGGGATTAAACTCCACCAAAGTAGGTCTAATGAACAGAAACCTGATCAATTCCAAGGGGGGGGGGGGGGCGGGAAATGTGAGCAGGTATTTCAAACCTCACCCGTGTCCCCTAGAGGATCACTGATACGGCAAGGACTGCCTGAAAACCTGACTGGTACACAGCGAGTGACAAACCAAAACGGAAGAAACAAAGCACACGCTGACATTTCGAAAACGGGCTGAAACGTTTAGTGCACATGATCTATTTCCTGCGGATTGCTTGAGATTCCCAAAGAACATGATCACGCACATGTTCATTATAAATATAAAATATTCCCCACCATGCAGCCCCACAGTAAGATCTGTTCCAACCCCTCCCCCCAACTCCATGTATAAAATGCCTTTTTGGCAATTAATTATGAGAGCAACAGACTTATAAATTAAAATGGGAATTACATGTTGGTAAAATCTCCTTAATCATAGTGAAAAACGGTCAACCCAAAAATATAATTTTTAGCCTGGGCTGACTGTATAAGACTATATATTCTATGGATTGGCTTGGTTTTAGTCATGAAGTCTGAACCCCTTAAACCTACACTTGGAAAAAACTAGTATAATGGTCTCATTTCTCGCTAAACCAAGCTGGTAATTAGCTGTAAAAATTCAGAAAGCTCAGGAAGTCTCCATAAGAAACTCAGAGTTTGGCAACTTTGGCAAAATCCCCGTCTAATGCCCTGTTAACTTTTCAAAGTGCACACCACAGGGCCCGGCTCGAAGTAGCGCCCCTGGCCGCACCCCCCCCCCCCCCCCCCCGCGGTAATCCATGCTCACAGCAGGTGGGGGTGAAGTCTCCTGCCTGGACCGTTATTGCTCGTATAAAAAGCCCGTGGAGGGAACCAGGACTGGGGATAAGGACCAACATGTACCACGGAAACCAGCCGGTGTCCACACTTGCATCTCGCCCTGGGACAGAGTTCCTGTGACTTGTCCCGTGCCCGGCCGGAGCCGGGCTGGAGGGCACATCAGCACCGGGAACACGGGGAAGGGCAGCCCGTGGGGCCTGAGACCCGGCTCAGGAGGGACCCGCCGAGCCCCTCTCAGCACAGCGCTGCTCTGGCCTCTGGGACCCCCCCCCCACCCCCCCGGCGGAGCAGGACTGAGCTGCGGAAAGAGGCACACACTGGTCCTTTTCCAGGGAGGACTTGGGGCGCAGTGCAGACGGGAGGGTCAGTGCGACGGGAGGGTCGGTGCAGGGCGCCCCGCACGGTGTCCGGGTGGGTGGCCAGGAGGACACGCTGGCTGCAGAGGCCCTGCCTGTGTCCCCGGTCCCCTCCTCGCTGCGGGCTGGCGTGTAGCTGTCCCCGGTCCCCCTCCTCGCTGCGGGCTGGCGTGTAGCTGTCCCCGGTCCCCCTCCTCGTTGCGGGCTGGCGTGTAGGCACCTCCTGGGCTGCAGACACCGGCCGCACGGGACGTGACGGGGACATGCCTTGGAGGCATCCTGAGGGGAAGTCCAGCTCCGGGTGGTTAGGAGCTCAGCACCAGAGGCCGAGCTGTTACAACAGAATCAAACCCTCTGTCCAGAGCCCGGAGGAGCAGCCCCCGCGGAAGGGGTTCAAGGTCACGGCCAGCACCACAGGTGCCCAGTGACGGCAGGACGCTCGGCGGGAGAGCCTCTGGGGGAAGGGTCGGGGGGCGCACACTCAGTTCTGGGGTGGTCACTGGTGAGGTTTACCAAAAGGGTTTAAAACTCGGGGGCGGGCATCACAGGGGCTGCCAGGCTCTCGGCTCCTCAGAGCCGCCTCCGCCACGGGAGGGGCCCCAGGGCTGCCAGCCGACTGCCGGTCAGGGAGCCGTCTCCCCGGACACGAAGCCCGGCCGCCGAACCGGTCAGCGTTCGGGGAGAGGCCACCTGGCGCGCCAGCACCTCTGAGGACCACAGTCCCTGCACGGCTCCGCCTCACGGGAGCCACGCAGAGCAGAGGGACTGGCGACCGGCAAGAGGCCGGGGCGGCGGCGTGGCCGCGTTCTCCGCGAACACCTTCAGTTCTGTGCAGGGTCGGGGCTGAGAACGCCCGCAGTGCGTTCCAGAAGCAGCTAGATTTCTCTCCGGGCCTGCGCGCAGCCGGAAGCGCGGGGTGCCACAGGCAGACCGGAGCCCGAGTGTCTTCTGGGGAGAGAGCGGCTGCCAGGGCCGCACACCCCACACAGGACCGGACAGGACCCGGACAGGACCCGGACAGGACCGGACAGGACCCGGACAGGACCGGACAGGACCGGACAGGACCCGGACAGGACCGGACAGGACCGGACAGGACCCGGACAGGACCCGGACAGGACTGGACAGGACCGGACAGGACCCGGACAGGACCGGACAGGACCGGACAGGACCCCGGCTCCCAGACAGGCCTCCTGCCGAGGCACCGGCTCGGGCCCGGCTCCCTCTCCGCCGCCGGAGTCTTCCACCCGCTGCCGCCTCCGCTGGGTCACGTGGATGTCGCTGGGGAAGCGCCTGGAACGTGAGTGCGGCCGTGGTCAGCTAGTCTTTCTCTCCGTCCTCACTGCTTCCTGTTGGGGAGCAAGCAAAGGGGGGGTTAACGGGACCGTCCCGATAAAACAGCTGGGGTGGCCTCGGGTTAACATGACCGTCCCGATAAAACAGCTGGGGTGGCCTCGGGTTAACATGACCGTCCCGATAAAACAGCTGGGGTGGTACCAGGTTAACAGGACCGTCCCGATAAAACAGCTGGGGTGGTACCAGGTTAACAGGACCGTCCCGATAAAACAGCTGGGGTGGTACCAGGTTAACAGGACCGTCCCGATAAAACAGCTGGGGTGGTACCAGGTTAACAGGACCGTCCCGATAAAACAGCTGGGGTGGCCTCGGGTTAACATGACCGTCCCGATAAAACGGCTGGGGTGGTACCAGGTTAACGGGACCGTCCCGATAAAACGGCTGGGGTGGTACCAGGTTAACGGGACCGTCCCGATAAAACTGCTGGGGTGGCCTCGGGTTAACGGGACCGTCCCGATAAAACGGCTGGGGTGGTACCAGGTTAACGGGACCGTCCCGATAAAACGGCTGGGGTGGTACCAGGTTAACATGACCGTCCCGATAAAACAGCTGGGGTGGCCTCGGGTTAACATGACCGTCCCGATAAAACAGCTGGGGTGGTACCAGGTTAACAGGACCGTCCCGATAAAACAGCTGGGGTGGTACCAGGTTAACAGGACCGTCCCGATAAAACAGCTGGGGTGGTACCAGGTTAACAGGACCGTCCCGATAAAACAGCTGGGGTGGTACCAGGTTAACAGGACCGTCCCGATAAAACAGCTGGGGTGGCCTCGGGTTAACATGACCGTCCCGATAAAACGGCTGGGGTGGTACCAGGTTAACAGGACCGTCCCGATAAAACGGCTGGGGTGGTACCAGGTTAACAGGACCGTCCCGATAAAACGGCTGGGGTGGCCTCGGGTTAACGGGACCGTCCCGATAAAACGGCTGGGGTGGTACCAGGTTAACGGGACCGTCCCGATAAAACGGCTGGGGTGGTACCAGGTTAACAGGACCGTCCCGATAAAACAGCTGGGGTGGCCTCGGGTTAACATGACCGTCCCGATAAAACGGCTGGGGTGGTACCAGGTTAACAGGACCGTCCCGATAAAACGGCTGGGGTGGCCTCGGGTTAACGGGACCGTCCCGATAAAACGGCTGGGGTGGTACCAGGTTAACGGGACCGTCCCGATAAAACAGCTGGGGTGGCCTCGGGTTAACATGACCGTCCCGATAAAACAGCTGGGGTGGCACCAGGTTAACAGGACCGTCCCGATAAAACGGCTGGGGTGGCCTCGGGTTAACAGGACCGTCCCGATAAAACGGCTGGGGTGGCCTCGGGTTAACGGGACCGTCCCGATAAAACGGCTGGGGTGGTACCAGGTTAACGGGACCGTCCCGATAAAACAGCTGGGGTGGTACCAGGTTAACGGGACCGTCCCGATAAAACAGCTGGGGTGGCCTCGGGTTAACGGGACCGTCCCGATAAAACAGCTGGGGTGGTACCAGGTTAACAGGACCGTCCCGATAAAACAGCTGGGGTGGTACCAGGTTAACAGGACCGTCCCGATAAAACAGCTGGGGTGGTACCAGGTTAACGGGACCGTCCCGATAAAACAGCTGGGGTGGTACCAGGTTAACGGGACCGTCCCGATAAAACTGCTGGGGTGGCCTCGGGTTAACGGGACCGTCCCGATAAAACGGCTGGGGTGGTACCAGGTTAACAGGACCGTCCCGATAAAACAGCTGGGGTGGTACCAGGTTAACGGGACCGTCCCGATAAAACAGCTGGGGTGGTACCAGGTTAACGGGACCGTCCCGATAAAACAGCTGGGGTGGCCTCGGGTTAACGGGACCGTCCCGATAAAACAGCTGGGGTGGTACCAGGTTAACAGGACCGTCCCGATAAAACAGCTGGGGTGGCACCAGGTTAACGGGACCGTCCCGATAAAACAGCTGGGGTGGCACTGGATCCTCACGCAGGACAAGGCCCTGGAGCGGCCGTGTGGGCGCCCAGCACCTGCCGCGCCCCGGCTGTTCTTCCCAGGGCCCCGCACAGCTGCTCGGCTCCCAGGCCGGGTCAAGGTCGAGGCTGAGGGCCGGGGAACGTGCCGTGGCCGGCTCACATCTGCCCCCGACCAGGCGAGAGGCCGTGGCATTATCTAATCGGCACAATTAAGCGCAGCACAAACACAAACAAAAGCTCTTTATGTTTCCCAGTTGTTATTTGATCTGCAAACTTCAAATAAAAAATGTGCCTCTTAAACTTATCTTGCGATCTAGTTATAGGCAAAAAACGGCCCATATGGTCAGATAACGCGACTTCAAATGTGCCCTGCCGTGCCTCCCCTCCCCCCCCCCCGCCTCCGGTGTCGCACGAGGACCGGGACTTAATGGCAAAATCAACATTCCTGGGAGAGGCCAGCGTGAACGTGGGCCCCAACCCCAAACGGGGCCCACTGTCCCTACGAGCACAGCCTTCCCAAGAGCCGCTTGTAGGGGCGGAGGACTGGGGGGTTGGGGGGGGGAGAAGGGCAGCAGGAAAAGGGAGGAGAGATGCCCCCACAAGGGGGCAAGTCCCGCTCCTGCCCGGGGCTGCGAGGGGACGCCTGCAGGCAGCACGGAGCCCCTGCAGTATCGGGGTCTGGAGGGTGGGATGTGGGCCCGCGAGCTGCATGGAGAGCCGCCCGTAACCTGCCGGCCGGGAAAGCAGCAGGCTGACAGGCGTGCAAGAACAGGGGGCGGGTCTCCCGGGCCGGCGCCCCCTCACCTCCGGGCTCGATGTCCGAGTCGGTGAGGTGCGTGAGGGAGAAGCTGGCGATGCTGGCAGGGGAGATGGAGAAGCGGGAGTAGGGCGCCGTCTGGGGCCAGCTCTGCTCTGCGCTCCGGGGCGGCGGCGGCGGAGAGAAGTACTTGGAAGCCTGTAGGGCCGGCTTGGAGCCGAGCAGGCTGCTCGTCGTCTTTGACATAAAAGGGGCCGGGGAGAAGTCGTCGTCCCACTCAAAGCCGCCACCTGGAGGACAAAACGAGACACCATCCCCGTGACCGGCTGAGGACAGAACGGAGCACACACACCCGCACATCAGCAAACACGCCCAGCCAACAGCTGGTGTGTCGGGTCCTTTAAAGCAACAGGGGAGCCATCCTCACAAGCCTGCATTTGCAACGCGCTCTTTCTAGTTTACTTTAAACCCGTCTGGGAGGCGGAATACCTTCTTCGTCGGTGGAGCTCTCGGAATTGATGCACCTGCTCAGGTAGGGGGAGCCTGAGGGCGGCGCCGGGCTGCTCCGCTCGGGGCCACGCGCTTCCGCCCCGCAGTGGCCCAGCTCCTTGGTCGGGGTCTCCTGGAAAGACAGCAGGAGGCCCGTCAGGAGGGGCCTGTCCGGGAGCAGCAGGTGCGCGCCCCCCAGGCTGCGGTGCGTCTGCTCAACCGGCTGTGAACGCTCCTCTTTTTTCATTTCTTTAAAAATACATTTTACTGATTTTTCACAGAGAGGAAGGGAGAGGAATAGAGAGTCAGAAACATCGATGAAAGAGAGACATTGACCAGCTGCCTCCTGCACACCCCCCACTGGGGATGTGCCCGCAACAAAGGCACATGCCCTTGACCAGAATTGAACCTGGGACCCCTCAGTCCGCAGGCCGACGCTCTATCCACTGAGCCACACCGGTTTCAGCGAAATGCTCCTCTTAAAGGAGGTGGTTTCCGGTCCTGGGAGGGCGAATGGAACACGCAGCCCAGGCAGAATGCATGAAGCAGCTACAGGGCCTCCGAGAAGCAAACAGTGGCAGCCAGTTGGGAAGAG
Source organism: Antrozous pallidus (assembly GCA_027563665.1). Classification (NCBI taxonomy): domain Eukaryota; kingdom Metazoa; phylum Chordata; class Mammalia; order Chiroptera; family Vespertilionidae; genus Antrozous; species Antrozous pallidus. The sequence goes on along the minus strand of CM050516.1, from coordinate 3,095,711 downwards.
GCCGGAATTCAGAGACCAAACAGCAGTGAATTTCACCCCCCTCCCCTGCCCCCAACCACAGCTCCTGGCCTGGCCTCCTGAGCCTGTCCTGGGCCTGTGCCCCTCTCTGGCCAGACTGGACTGGGGGCAGTGGCCCCGACAGCTCCATGCCAATGCTTAGTGTGCTGCTCCAGCCAGACCTGCGTGCCCACATGGAAGCAAGCAAGAGCTCAGAGACAGCTTGACCGGGCGCCTCTCTGTGGGGTCTCTGGTACTCCGGATGTCTTGGGCCTTCCTGTTGTGGTCGTCTGGCCAGAAAGGGGGGCTCTGGTCCCCCACTATGCTGCACGCTTTGTGCAGCTCCGCAGGAGAGCACAGAGGTAACAGCATCAGGGGTTCTCCTCTCTCTCGGGCTCACAGGCCCTCTGGGTGGAGAGGACGGTCGCCCCTCGCGATCACAGGGGCCGGCACCCCTACCGCTGTCATCCTGGGCTTGCTGGGGCTGGGCCAAGAGAAAGGGAATAAAAAGGGATTTCTCCTCCCCTTTCTGGCAGCAGAACACCCCCTCGTGCTGCTTCTAGAAGCAGAACCAAAGCCTGAGCTCCCTCTGGTCACCCCAGGGCCCGCTCTGCACTTCGGGGTGTGCCGAGTTCAAACAGCACAGCAAACAGCTTAAAGAGAGAATCCCCAACCCACGAAGGCCTAAAAATTAACGTGAGTATAAACAACCTTAGGATCAAAGAGGAAGCCTTGAGGAAAGTTAGAAATTACTGTGACTGGAATGAAAATACAACATTAAAATTCGTGGGGTGCAGCTAACGCAGTACACAGAGGGACATTTATAACACGAAATGCTCAGGTTAGAAAGAAAAGGTCTTACATCTTAAGTGTCTTCCCTAAGAGTCTAGAAAAAGAAAAGCAAAATAAACCTAAAGCAACTGAAGAAAATAAATGACACCGCAGAAATCAATAAAAATGAAAATAAAATAATGAAGAAAAAACACTCCAGGAAATCAAATGCAGTTCTTCAAAACGATCAATAAATCTACACACTCTCTTTCAAAAAGAGAGCCCGGAATAGCGAGCAGGGAGAGCCCGCAGCCCCACTGGCCAGCCCGGGAAGATGACCGCTGAGGCTATCAGGAAGTTGGAATGAAAGATGGTCGCCCTGGCCGGTGTGGCTCAGCGGACAGAGCGTCGGCCTGCGGCTGAAGGGTCCCGGGTTCGATTCCAGTCAGGGGCACGTACCTTGACTGCGGACACATCCCCAGTGGGGGTGTGCAGGAGGCGGCTGATTGATGTTTCTCTCTCATCGATGTTTCTGACTCTCCCTCTCCCTTCCTCTCTGTGAAAAATCAATAAAATATATTTTAAAAAAAAGACAGTGACACCACCAAATACAGCAAAGACAAAGAGAACCTGAACCTCCCCTACACTGCAGACAGGACTGGCACAGCCTCTGTGGACAGGTTATTTTCTTTAAAAACTAAACATGCACTGACCTGACCATACAACCTAGCAACCACGCTCCTGGATGTGGAGACCCCTGCCCCAGTCTATGTCCACTCGAAAACCTGCCCACAGCTATTCAGAGTGGGAAACCCAACTGTCCCCCAGCAGGTGGAGGCTGAAAGCACAGACACAGCCACGCCGGGAGCGGCGCTCGGCAGGTGGAGGCTGAAACCACGGGGACAGCCACGCCGGGAGCGGCGCTCGGCAGGTGGAGGCTGAAACCACAGACACAGCCACGCCGGGGGCGGCGCTCGGCAGGTGGAGGCTGAAACCACGGGGACAGCCACGCCGGGAGCGGCGCTCGGCAGGTGGAGGCTGAAACCACGGGGACAGCCACGCCGGGAGCGGCGCTCGGCAGGTGGAGGCTGAAACCACGGGGACAGCCACGCCGGGAGTGGCGCTCGGCAGGTGGAGGCTGAAACCACAGGGACAGCCATGCCGGGAGCGGCGCTCGGCAGGACACGGGGAGGACATCGATCCCGCGACCCGGGTGGACAGAGGAGCTACCGCCAGAGGAAAGGCCAGCCTCAGGGTGAGTGCGGTGAAGTCCACTTACAGGACATTCCTGGAAAGACTACACTGGCCTGAGGGGGCCCCCAGCTGAAAAAGGCCGACGGCCGCCCTAAGGACTCACACAAAGGGGGTAAGGGGGGCGGGCGGCTTTAAGGAGACAGGGCCGAGGACTCCCGCACCTTCGGGAACACAAAGGGGTCCCACTGCGATGTGTCTGAGACGGAGTTTTCCTTACAGTCTGGCAGATTCAAGAAGCAAATTCAAGGACTACAGAGACCGGTCGACAAAGACTATTTTTTAAAAGTCTGAATTATAGCCGAAACCGGTTTGGCCCAGTGGACAGAGCGTCAGCCTGCCCAGCTCCCGATGTCAGACCACTTCATCTGCGAAGGTGACCAACTGGGGCAGGACTCTGCGGGCCCAGGAAGAGCCGGCCGTCCCTCCCGAACCGAACACGAGCTCCCCGTGCAAACGCCTCCCGCACATCCGGGCCGCAGCCGCCGCCGCCGGCCTTTCTAAAGAGCACCCGGAGCCTCCCGTGAGGATGAGGGCAGAGCACCCATGTCCCCCCCGTTCTGGAACGCTCTAACAGGACAGCGGGGACGGCAGTACCTGGTCGAACAGATAGACTGTGACGTCATCGAAGAAGGTCACGGCCTTCTTCTCTCTCGGGCAGTCGCCCGGGAGCGGGGCGGCGGCGGCGGCGGCCGGGGGCTTCAGCAGGCTCCGCAGGGGCCGCCCGTCATCGCTGCTGATGATCAGGGGGACGGGGTGCTCCCCCTCGTCCTCCGACTCGGAGCTGAGGCTGTGCAGGCTGAAGGCGCGCAGGTCCTCGTCCGAGTCGTCGCTGTTCTCGTCCTCCTCGTCCGCGTCCATGCCGTCCTCGGAGAGGTCCAGCATGGCCGCCACCCCGAGCTTCCCCAGGTACTTGCCCTCCACGTCCGGCTCCTTCAGCTTGGGGCCCTCGGCGGGGCCGGGGAGGGGCTGCGCCAGCAGCTCGTTGGTGTTGGTCCCGGTGGAGGCCACGGCGCAGGGGGGCTCTTCCGGCGCCTCCAAGTCATCGCCGCTCAGCTCCGAGTTGAGCGCACTCGAGGGACTGCCAGCCTCGTCTTGGGGGGCCGGCGGCTCGCTGGAAGTGTCTGCGGGCGCCGGCGGGGCCGCTTCTCTGGGCTCCGGGAGACGGGAGGCCTGAGGGGCGGAGAGGCGTTGGTCTGCTGGGCTGCGCTCGGCGTCCAGGCCACCGTCCGCGGCGCCAGGACCGTGCTCTGCAATGACCGGCTCGGCGGGGGGCTGGTCCGTCACCAACGCCACCGCGGCCGACGCCGAGGTCCCGGGGACGCCCTCCGGCTTCCTGTCGGGCTCCGAGTCGTTGTCTGAGAAGTAGGCGGAGTCGCGGTACGAGCTCTGGGCGCCGGCCTGCGGAGCCCTGCGCGGTCACCTCGGGGCCCCCGCGGCCCTCGGCTGCGCCCGAGATGACGATGACGGGGTGGGGCGGCAGCTCGCCGGGGCCGCCGTCGCCTGCCGGGGCCGCGTCTGAGGCCGGGGCGCCGTCGGGAGTGGGGTGCAGGGTCCATTCAGGCGACTCCAGGTTCTCCGTCTCGTACCCGCTGTCTGCGGGCTTGTCCGGGGGCAGCGCCGTGCCCTGCCGGCCGCCCAGAGACCCCAACAGAGCCTCCTGGGCGTCCACCGAGTCCAGAGAGTCGGGGGTCTCCGCTGACTGCTCCGAGGCCAGAAGGGGTGTGGACAAGCTGTCCTCCAGGAGGCTGTCCTGGCTGGTGGAGTCCGAGGACAGGGCGGACGCCGGGCCCCCTTCGGCCGCAGCGTCGTCACCGCGGAGCTGCTGCGGAGCGGCCCTGGGGGCCGGCCCGGAGCCGGCAGGGTCCTCGGCGCATGGCCGGTCCTGCAGGTCCTGACTCGGTTCCGGAGGGCGGCTCTCTGTACTCCCTTTGCCGGCTAGAGTGTCGCCCCCAGGAACGGGGCCGCTGCGCCGTCTGGAGGCCTCTGCGCTCTGCGGGGCCAGCCTGGGGGGCCCTGGGCCCGCGCTGCTCGCCGCGGCGTCGGCAGAGGGAAGTGCGACCGGGACAGTCACAGACTCTGCCCCTGCGTCACGGCCGAGCCGGTCGTCATGGAGACCGACATCCAACCGCCTGGGCGAGGTCTCCCCCTCCTTCGGGGGCATCCCTGTCGGGGCGCTGGGAGGCGTCCCCTCCGTTTGGGGTGAGGCAGGGGGCACCTGCGCTTCCGGGGCAGAGGGCGCCGAGGGGCTCCGAGGGCGGCCCCTGGGCGCGGCCCGTGTGTCCGGAGCCCTCGCGCTGATGTTTTCCGGCGGCAAAGAGAAGCCGGGTTTGTCTTCGGCAAAGTCAAGCTCGGCCTCGAGAGCGTTCCCGCGCGGGGTCTCTAACGGGGTGTCCGGGACACCCGCGTTTCTAAGTTCCGTCTGAAGGTCATGAATGTGTTCTTTGCTACACGAGTCTCTGAGTAGGTTTTTCTCCTGGAGAAATAAAAAGTTTTCCGACAGTTCCTGCGCGTTCAGTGGATCGAAGTGATCTCGGGGTGCGAGGTTTTCTGAGAAGCGGAGAGGCTCGCAGTCAAAAAGCTTGGGGGGCTCTTCCTTCTCGAGGTGGCCTGTTATCACCGCATCCCGGGGGCCGTCCAAACTTGAACTTAAAGCGGCCAGCTTCACGTCAGCTTGAACTCCACTCAGCGCCGTGAGGCCAAAGACGTTCTGGTGAGCGGGCAGGTCCCCCGACCTGTCGAGGTCGTCAAACAGGCTGCGGAAAGGGCTCTCGGGGCTCCCGGCGGCACGCGTGTCCTCGGGGGTGCTGGGGCCCGCGGGGTCCGCGCTGCCCCGGAAGAAATCCTCATCGGTGCTGGACTCCTCACACTCCAGGCCCCGGAGCGTCCCCAACGGGGGCGCCGTGCCCCGCGTCCCCTCGGGGTTGCCCAGGCCGGTGGCGAGCAGCGCGGGCGGGCACTCGAGCTCCAGGCTGCCGGGGCTCTTCTCCTCCAGCTGGATGTAGTAGTCGCTCCCGACAGAGAGGTTGTGGGCGTCGAACACGGGGACCACGCCGGGGGCCCGCACGGGGCCCGCCTGGCCGCTGCCGTCCTGCGTCCCGGGCCCCGGCTCGGAGAGCGAGCTCTCGAACACGTCGACGGGGAAGAAGATGCTCGTGTAGGACAAGGCCTCGTCCGGGGCGGCCCGGCCGCGCTCGCCGAAGTGGTCGTGCTTGGCGGCCTCCCAGACGTACTCGAAGCTCAGGCCGCGGCTGGTCTCGGTCACGGTGAGCACCTCCTCCATCTCGCGCCCCAGCCGGTCCCGGGAGAAGTGGTCGAGGATGGGGAAGGCGGCGCTGCTGGCGGCGTCCCTGGCCTGCGTGCTGGGCTTCAGGGCGTCCCACTGCTGCTCGAAGTCGGCCTCCGGGCCCCGCTGGCTCTGCATGCGCAGGTAGGTGAGCAGCCGGTGCACGTCCTCAGCCGCCGGCCTCTGGTCGGGGGGCAGCCAGCAGAACTGCAGGACCTCGTACCTGAGGGGCACACAGCGGTTAGCGGACGGAACGGACGGTCCCGCTCATTTGCGGACAATACAGAACACGAGCCCGATGGACACGAAGACAGGCACAGGGGCAGAGAGGCGTCCAACACCGTCCAACGACAGCGGGAAGGCTGGGGGGGTGCGGGGCGGCGAGAGACCGGCCGAAGGGCTTGTGTGCACGCACATAAGCATAACCAATGGATACAGACGACGCCGCGGAGGTGGGGTGAGGGCATGTGCGGGGGGCCAGGGGGGGAGTACGGGGGAAGGGGAGGCCGGGGGAAGGTCAATGGAGGGAAAAAAGAGACATATGTACTGCTATTTGTAATATTTTAAACAATAAAAAATAATAATAAAGGTAAATACAAAAAAACTGACCCCCGCCCCCAAAAAGCATAATATGCAAATTGACTGAACAGTAAAACAACCAGTCGGCGGGGGCGGGGCTGGCGAGCAGGTGACACCAAGGCATGTGCCAGCAGGTGGAAGGCAGGAACGGTGATGGGGGAGGGGCGGGCGGCGGCACCATCCCCTGATCAGCCCGTCTGGTCGCCTCCCACAGAGGGAGGCCAAGGGGTGGCATCGAGGGGGTGATGGGGATGGCACCGCCCCCTGATCCTGTTCTCGCCTCCTGCAGAGAGGCCGGAGGCAGCAGCAGGTAACGGGGGCGGCACTGTCCCCTAATCGCCTGTCCAGTCACCTCCCACAGAGGGAGGCCGGGTGACAGCGGCCGGGTGCTGGAGGCTGTGTGGCCAGCCCGATCGCCTCCTGAAGAGGGAGGCCAGGCTGCGGTTTAGGCCCCTCCCTACAAGGAGCTCCCCATGGGGCGGGCCTAAGCCGTCAGTAGGACATCCCCTGTGGACTCCTGGACTGTGACAGGGTGCAGGCCGGGCTGAGGGATCTCCTCCCACTCCACTGAACAAATTCTCGTGCACCGGGCCTCTAGTTTCTAGGATAGGAAAGACTTTACAAGAGCCCCTAAGCCAAGCTGACAGCCCAGAAGTTTCTATACTTGAATCACTGCTGGGCATATGAAAGCATTTAATTCCTGGTGAGACCATGGTGAGAGAGGAAATGCAGAAACAACACGTGACCACTAATTTCTGTGTTCTCAGGACATTCCACAGGATCACTGCAATTCTGGTGCCTGTCATTTGTTCCTCTGGGGTTTAACCAAGGAGCTGTCACTGAACTCAGAAAGAACAGTTTTAACATCTGTCCTCAAACACAATGGCCACGGGGATTCTGTGTGGAAAGAATGCACTTGCCTTGAGTTTGTAGATTTACTCACTTTATTTTGCAAAAACTCACACAAATGCTGCTGTAACTCACCTCACTACTCCCCTGACGAACAGCAACACTATAGTCCCTGCAGCACAGGCCCCTTAGACCAGTGGTCGGCAGACTGCAGCTCGCAAGCCACACGCGCTCACGAGCCACTATCTGCAGCTCTGTTGGCTGATGAGCACTGGCAGGGGCACCAAGCGTCAGGGCAATGCCAGCTGGGCACACAGGGGTGCAGACAGAGGCCTAAGGAGAAGTGAACCAGATCCTAATTGGAAATAAAGTGGAACTGGTTCAAAGACTCTTAAGAAATAAGTTGGGGCCGAGACCGGTTCGGCTCAGTGGATAGAGCGTCGGACTGAGGACTGAAGGGTCCCGGGTTCGATTCCGGCAAGGGCATGTACCTTGGCTGCGGGCACATCCCCAGTAGGGGGCGTGCAAGAGGCAGCTGATCGATGTCTCTCTCATCAATGTTTCTGACTTTCTATCCCTCTCCCTTCTGCTCTGTAAAAAATCAATAAAATATTTTTTAAAAAAAGAAATAAGTTGTTTTTTTTTTTTGGCAAATGTGAACATAGGTTATGTTGTGTTATGCAAATTAGTTTCAACTGCCAATTTAAATATTATCATTTTTACGCTATATTTTGTCTCACATATTAGATATCACTTATATAGCTAGCCTCATTTGAAAACAATTCTGCATGCCAAAACCAGTTTGGCTCAGTGGATACAGCATCAGCCTGCGACTGAAAGGTCCCAGGTTCGATTCCGGTCAAGGGCATGTGCCGTGGCTGTGGGCACATCCCCAGTGGGGGGTGTGCAAGAGGCAGAAGATCGATGTTTCTCTCTCATCGATGTTTCTGACTTTCTATCCCTCTCTCTTCCTCTCTGTGAAAAATCAATAAAATTTATTTAAAAAAAAAAAAGAAAACAATTCTGCAATAGCAAACTCTTCTACTGTTGACTTTTTAAATAAATATAACTTCACATTTTTTATTGCGCATATTACAAAAATCCCTGCTTGTTCCATACGTTTTCCAAAAACAATGCTAAATTATAAAAATATACATTATTGTTAAATTATAAAAATATACATTATTTTTAAAAGTCATGAAAAACACAACATTTCTCGTATAAAAACAGAAACAGGAAGTCACTAACCATCTGTCAGAATAAGGCTGCTCCAGCTGGGGCTTGGGGAGTTTGGTGTCTCTCTCTCGGATGACCCGGTTAAGAACGTCCAAGTTGGAGAGGTTGGCATACGGCTGAGCAGCGTTGTCAAAAAGCTCCCAAAGTGTCACACCCAGGGACCTGAGGGAAGAACAAAGTGATTCTCTCTCTCTCCCTCCAGCCGCTGGCTTTTTAACATCCACGTTATTCTGCAGTCTCTAGGAGCTTTGGGGACAAGATGTGTCCTGAAAGGCAGTCAAGACAGCTCTCCGACATGATCTGAACAGACGTCCTCATTAAGCCGAGGACCACGGCAAGCAGGCCTCCTCTGAGCTCCCGGGAGACGCGACTCTGGTAGTTCCGGCCAGTGCACAACAGTGTGAAACAGAGACAACAGGCACAATTATAGGGAGGAGCTAGTCTGACTCTCAACTTCAAAAGTCAAGAAATTATTTGAGAGAGAAACCAAGATGGCGGCATAGATAAACACCTGAACTTGCTGCCTCGCACAACCACTTCAAAACTACAACGAAAAGACACAACGGACGTCATCCAGAACCACAGGAAGGCTGGCTCAGTGGAAATTCCACAGCTAGAAGGAAGAGAAAAGCACACCGAGACTCAGAGGAGCTGCAGAAGTAAAGTGCAGAGGTGCGGAGGCGCGAGCATGGAGAGGGCTGGCAACTGAGGATGCGGCTGGCTTTTTCAATCGGAGGGAGACAAAAGCTCCGGACTGCTCTGAACTCCAGTTCCGGGTGAGACTCTAGGGACCCAGACTCATTCAGGGAGAAACTGGACTGTCTGGCATTGGGCGGACCTTGAGGGTGGCTTTCTCTCAGAGGTGCTTGCAGCGATTACCGAGGGACACTGAGACCCGGGGGCCTCTTAGGGCAGGGCTGACGGGAAGCCATTGCTGTTTGCTCTGCCCTGAGACCCTGCCCCACCCAAGCTGTGTGCAGAGGCTTTTGCATATGAAAGGCCTAGTCCTTTGAAATCTAAAATTATCTAACTGCAGCTGAGTCAGAGCCCCAGAGCTGCCAAATAAAGGTCCAAGATCCCACAGCAGCTTGCATTGCTTCACAGCTGGGCCTCATCTGGGCACCTCTACACCCCAAACAAATAAGAGGAATCTACATATCTCTCCCTAGATCCTGCTGGGTGGCCTCAGGCAGAGGTTAATTAGCACTTCTTTGGAGATCCCAGAGCCAGAGTACCCAGTGGTCAGAGTGAGACCATCCTCAGATCCATAAGGAACACACTCAGGGGGCAGACTCAGTGAACACCAACGCCCCACTGAAGTAAGTCTTGCCTCATAAAGGTGTCTCCAGCACAGAAGTTCTCCCATCGCAGACACAGCTGATCCTCACAGCCAATTGGCCTGGAGGTCAATTCCTCCACGTGACACCAACAACAAACAAGGCTTAACTACAACAAGACTGTGCACACAGCCCACAGAGGGATGCACCAAGAATGTACACCTCAGCCCTAACCTGTTTGGCTCAGTGGATAAAGCATCAGCCTGTGGACTCAAGAGTCCCGGGTTCGATTCCAGTCAAAGGCATGGACATGTACGTTGGTTGCAGACACATACCCATTAGGGGGTGTGCAGGAGGCAGCTGATCGATGTTTCTCTCTCACCGACGTTTCTAACGCCCTATCCCTCTCCCTTCCTCTCTGTAAACAAATCAATAAAATATATATTTTAAAAAAAAGTGTTCAGCTCAGGTAACAGGAGGCTGAGGCACGGGGCCTATAGGACACCTAGCACACAAAGCCACTCTATCAACACAGGGAAGCAGCCAAAATGCAAAGACAAAGAAACAGATTACAAATGAAAGAAATGGAGGAAAGCAAACTACTGGATACAGAGTTGAAAACCACGGTTATAAGATTTTCCAAGAATTTTCTAGAAAAGGCTGATAAATTTAGTGAGACCCTCAAGATATGAAAAAGGACCAAGTAGAAATTAAGCATACACTGACTGAAATAAAAAATAATATACAGAGATCCAACAGCAGTCTAGAGGATCACAAGAATCAAGTCAAAGATTTGAAATACAAAGAAGCAAAAACACCCAACCGGAAAAGCAAAAAGCAAAAAGAATAAAAAATATGAAGGTAGTGTAAGGAGCCTCTAGGACAACTTCAAGTGTACCAACATCTGATTTAATGGGGGTGCCAGAAGAAGAGAGAGAGCAAGATACTGAAAACCTATTAGAAGAAATAGTGACAGAAAACTTCCAAACCTGGTGAAAGAAATAGTCTTACAAGTCCAGGAAGGGCACAGAACCCCAAACAAAAGGAATCCAAAGAGGACCACACCAAGACACATCATAATTAAAATGCCAAGAGCAAAAGACAAAGAGAGAATATTAATAAGAGAAAATTAATTATTAATAAAAATTAATAATATTAATTAAGAGAAAAACACTTAATTACCTACAAGGGAGCACCCATACGACTGTCAGCAGATTCTCAACAGAAACGATGCAGGCCAGACGGGAGTGGCAAGAAATATTCAAAGTGATGAAGAGCAAGAACCTACAGCCAAGATTACTCTCCCCAGCAAAGCTATCATTCAGAATTGAAGGTCAGATAGAGCTTCACAGATAAGAAAAAGCTAAAGGAGTTCATCACCGCCAAACCAGCATTATATGAAATGCTGAAAGATATTCTTCAAGAAGAGAAAGAAGAAGGTGGTAAAGATAAAAATTACGAACAACAAATACATATTTATCAACAAGTGATTCTAAAAATCAAGTGAATAGCCCTGACTGGTGTGGCTCGGTGGATAGAGCATCGGTCTGCAGACTGGAGGGTCCCAGGTTCAGTTCTGGCCAAGGGCATGTGCCTTGGCTGCAGGCACATCCCCAGTGAGGAGTGTGCAGGGGGCAGCTGGTCGATGTTTCTCTCTTATCAATGTTTCTGGCTCTCTATCCCTCTCCCTTCCTCTCTGTGGAAAACCAATAAAATATATAAAAATAAACAAACAAATGAAAATAAAAATCAAGTGAATAAAAAATCTGATGAATGGAATAAACTGGTGAATATAATAGAATCAGGGGCATAGAAAGGGAGTGGACTGACAATCCTCAGGGAGAAAGGAGTGTGGGGGGTACGGGAAGAGACTGGACAAAAACCGTACACCTGTGGATGAGTACAGTGGGGGCGGGGAGAAGTAATGGGGTGAGGTGGGAACCGGGTAAAGGGGAGCTATGGGGGGAAAAAGAGGAACAACTGTAATAATCTGAATAAAGATTTATTAAAAAAAGAAATTATTTGAAAGATGAAAATGACTTAAGAGTTCAGCAAAATGGTTAGATAGAAAATAAGTATATTGAATTCTGAGTTTTATGATATAAAACGAGTTCCATTCATAATGGTAGTAAATATATAAAGTAAAAGAAATATTTACATGAACAACTCTTCCCTATTGGACCCTCACATTTGTGTGTGTGGGGGGCGGGGGGGGGTGTTAATCTCCACCTTAGGATGTTTTCCCATTGCTTTTTAGAGAAAGTGGGAGAAGCAACAGAGAGAGACACATCGCTTGGTTGCCTCCCACATGAGCCCTGACCAGGGCCAGGGTTCGAGCCTGTGACCGGCCGCATGTCCTGGGCCGGAATCGAAGCTGGGACCCTTCGCTCTATTCACTGAGCCACACCGGCTAGAGCCCAACATTTCTCGCTGTCATTCCCGCCGTCGGGGGCATGCCGCTGTGAGGAGGGACTGCCCACCCTCACTCTGCCAGCTGCCTGTGTGCCAGGAGCGCCAAAGGCCGGCCCCCCAACGCCTCCAGTCTGCGGCCGTCACCAGGGGCAGGACGGCCCTTCCCTGCTGGTCCCCTTGCTCCCATGCCCACTGCCTGGCCCCGTGGAGGGGCCTCGGCTGCTCAGGCAGGTGGACATTGGCTCTTCACCTCCTCGACATGGTCTCCCATTTCTCTTCCCCTCTCCTGCCTTCTGTCGTGTGTGACTGCCTCTCTTCACGGCCATGGCTCCCAACCCGGCTGAGCGTGTTATCGGGGAGCCTCCAGGAGCACCGGGACACTCGGATATTTAGGGTCCCCGCGCCCCTCAGCCCCGGGACGCTTAGCTGGCAGATGCCAGTGTGGCCTAGGAAATGGTTTTTCTGAAAAGCTCCTACTGACTCCGATGTCCAGCGAGGTCTGGATAATGATGGTCTGCGTGACTGATCAATCCCCTCCCGAAGGCTTATCTCCATACGCTGCATGGAATCAAATACATGAATTATCTGACGCTGTCTAACACAACATAACACGAACTCTGAGGCTGACTTCACAAATCAGTGGGAGCAATCAGCATGTTCAGACGCTAGGCTGAGAGACCGTTTCTAGAGGTCTCTAGAGGAAATTAAAGGACCCACATTTCCCGAGCCAGTTCGGGAAGTAAGAAGCACTTAGCCTTGCTGTGTCTTCTTGCACGCCAATAAATATTCACTAAGTTTATACCAGATGCCAGGGCCTGTGGCGGGCTCGGAAAATGGAGTGGACCCCTGCCACCGGGCACTCTTGAGTCCCTGCAGCTTACTCAGTCACTTCCTGTAAGGAGGTGCTCTGGGGGAGAGTTGGGACTTGGCCACACAAGAGCCTGGTGGAGTGGCAGACGGTACACACCAAACGTTACTGGCCGCAGTCTGCTCCGCAGTCAGCAGCCTGTCCTGGAAGCTGGTCACCAGCTCTGGAGCGGTCCACCGCAGAGGGAAAACCTTTTTGTCGTCTGTTTCAATGTAGTCCTCCTGTTTGGTAGAAAGCACACAGAATTTGGAATCCTGCCCTCCTGTTACTGAGCTCGGTAAGGTAATTCCAGATCATTCCCAGGGAACAACACTCCACCCGAAAGAGAGGGGGCACAGAGAGAGGCGTTCTGGGTGGAGCTGGGTGAGGGGGAGCGGGTCTCAGCACAAACACTCGCTCCGCCGCCTTCCCGGAAAGGAAGGGACGCTGGGCTCTGTGCCCCGAACAGGGGACTGTGCCAGCTGACGGGGCGCGGGCTTCAGAACCGACAGGCTGGGCTGTGAGTCCACATTCAGCCGTTCACCAGCCAGGCGACGCCGCGTAGGAAACACGTATGCCCGGCCTTCTGCCTGGTCCCCCGCACGGTGAGGATTAAACGGGGGGATGCAGGCAGCACCTCAGTGCCTGGCATGTACAGTAAGTGCTCAGGACACTGGAGCCGCTACGGCAACACATGGCCAACTTGCATTTGCCTCGTATTTTCTGGTCACAAAGCACCGAGTCACGCGAACCCTGCGACACAGCACAGCTGTTGTCCTCGTGCTGCTGCTTAGAAAGGAGGCCGGTGGCTTCCCCAGGTCTCCCTCCGGGCAGCGGGGGCCGGCCAGCTGCCTTCTGTCCCCCACCAAGCGACCCCCTCCTTCCAGCCGGGCCACACACACACAGAGGAGACCTCACCCACCCCCCTTTGGGGCTGCGCTCATGACAGCCTAACAGCCTCAACGAGGGGCTACCGGGTCTGATCCAGAACGTCACCGAACGTGGAAGGGAGACACGGTTACGTGACATGTGTCTTTCATCACACACGGCACTAGCTCTCCCGCATTGATCGCACAGCACCGAACTACACCAGCGACACCAGGGTGCGCCTTTTCAGACAGAGCAGCGGGGAAGCTGAAAGCCCGCCTCCAGCGCAGTCACTGGTTTAGAAAGCCGCACACCAGACGCCACACTCCCACCACGTGGCCGGGCCCCCTCTCCAACAGGCAGCCTGCCCAGACTCCCCTCCCAGAAAAGGCGTGCATTCCCCACGCGGGGGCAGGGAACGTTAGATCGGACTGACGACGGCGGGGAGAGCCCCGGGCCGCCGGCTTACCTGGAACCTGCTGAACCCTATGCCATAGTCGCCCACTTTCACGCTGAGATCCGCGGTGAGAAAGCAGTTCCGCAGGGCGAGGTCGCTGCGAACAGAGAGAGGGAGTGAACTCGAGAACAAGGGCAATGGGACCGGGGCACACGGCAGAACACCGCTGAGGGAGAAAGGCTTCCTCTGGAATCCGAGTGGTATTCTGAGCTCCCTGCTTAATAATTCATGTTTTAAAATTCTTTTTATAAATAATGGCGATGATCAGATATTTCTGCAACTAGCTGTGACGGCCAAGGTAAAATACTGAGCATATCCGCACCTTGTGCTGCACTAACTCCAGGCTTCTGGCTCCTTCCCTGGTCCAGAGAGAACTCTGAAATGCCACTGTTTAAGCTGTCTGAACTTTTTTCACAATAGCCTGTATTACTTGAGCAATAGTCTAGTCAAGGTTAATCAAGTTAAGCTTCGCCGAAACCGGTTTGGCTCAGTGGATAGAGCGATGGTCTGCGGACTGATATTTCTGTCTATCCCTCTCCCTTCCTCTCTGTAAAAAATTAATAAAATGTATTTTTAAAATAAAATTAAAATTTATACAGTTTATTTAAGAACAAACTGATTTTCAAAAACACATAATTTGAAAAATAATTACTTTTCTTAAAGGAACTTCCTATATAGACAACAGATTCAATTTCTTTTCTTTTTTTCTAATATATTTTTATTGATTTTTCAGAGAGAGGAAGAGAGAGGGATAGAAAGTCAGAAACGGATGAGAGAGAAACATCGATGTTTCTGACTCTCTATCCCTCTCCCTTCTTCTCTGTAAAAAAACAATAAAAAGCATTTAAAAGAGAACAGAACTGGCCCCTAGGTTTTGGAGAGAGGGAAAGGGACGGAGGGAGCAGAAGCAGTATGCCATTCGAGGGCAGAAACACGAAAGCGCTTTAAGGGGCTGAAGCTGCAGCTGGCGAGCCTGCAGGTTTTGCCAACAGGGGTCCTGCTGCTGGGCACCACTGCTGGGCACCTCTGCTGGGCACCTCTGCTGGGCACCTCTGCTGGGCACCTCTGCTGGGCACCTCTGCTGGGCACCACTGCTGGGCACCACTGCTGGGCACCTCTGGAGTTTCTATAAGGAGACCCTTCAGCCGCCCACACCGCCCTCCGGAGACCAGCATCAGAAGCTGGGTGCCAGCATTCCGACGGGGCGTGTGCCCTCCTCTCAGCCCCTCGGGGCTGCGGACACTGTCCGCCCGGGCCCTGGAGGCCTTTCCCGACTGCCCGCCGCCTCCTCTCCTCACTCGCGGTCACTGGAGGCCTTTAGAGGTCAAGTGGGAAGGTCAGGGGAAAGAGGGGGCATTATGGGGAAAGGCGCCTGCACGTGGTAAATGGCACCGCAAACCCCTAATGCAGTTCAGCTGACGGTCTCGGGGGACGAAGGGAAGCCTCTCCTAGCAGAGCCAGGGCGGAGGGGGAGGAAGACAGTGGCACCATGGGGAATTCTGCTGAGCCTGCTCCCTCCCTCCCTCCCTCCGCTGCCAACACGCCAGTGCCCGCTGTCAGGCCTGGCACCAGTCTCAGCTCCCCGGCGGGGAACGGTGGGACTCTGGGCACGTCACTCGACCCATCAGGGCCGCAGCCCTCACCAGACAGCAGGGCTCAGCTGCGGGGCTGAGCTGCAGGGGATAAACAGCACACACAGGAACTAAGTGCTGCCCGGACTCCAGATGATGACAATGCGACTCAGAAACTGATGGGGAAAAAGTACTCTCTGAAGCCCAAAACATGCCGAAACCGGTGTGGCTCAGCGGATGGAGCGTCGGCCTGCAGACTGAAGGGTCCCGGGTTCGATTCCGGTCAAGGGCATGTACCTTGGCTGCGGGCACATCCCCAGTGGGGGGGTGTGCAGGAGGCAGCTGATCGATGTTTCTCTCTCATCGATGTTTCTTTCTATCCCTCTCCCTTCCTCTCTGTAAAAAAATCAATAAATATATTAAATTAAATTAAATTAAAAGTTTACTAAAAAATGTTATTTTTTTAAAAAAAGGTGAGAAAGACACACAGTGCAGCTGCTCAGAGGCAGAGGCAGCCGCTGACGTCAGTGGGTTCGGGAGAGGACACACCGGTCTGTGGGAGCGCCAGCATCCCGCTGGGAGAGGCTCCGAGGCTCTGGCTGGCTCCCCGGGCAGCGACTGTCGCCTCAGCTGTCAGACTGCCCACGACCCCGCCGCCCGAGGGCGGGGCTGACAGACACGGGAACCGGGAGCTCACGGTGCTAAGGAGCCCCGCCCGACTGTCCGCAGCTCCCCCGGCTCCGGAGCCGCCGTCTGCAGAAGGACTCTCACGCGGCTCGATGCCGCGCAGCCTCTGTGCAGACCAACCACACCCCACTTTCTCCTGTGCTTGCTGGTGACCCGAACCCCTGGTGGCAAGTGGCAAGCAAACGGCCGGAAATGACTGAATGCCAGGAGTCCCGGCTGGCCTGCAGAAATGCCGGTGCCGGGAGCCAGGCGGCGGGAGGGACGTTTGCGGGTGCTTTCCCGAGGCAGCGGCCAACGCAGCTCCCCGCTTCCGGCGGGACATGCGGCCGTTCCGTTTTCATCCGGCCCAGACACCTGACTTGGAGTCAGCCGATAAACAGTCTACATTCCAACTGTAAAGACACTCTACCGCCCCGGCCGGTCGCTTCTCATGCAGGGCACCTGCCAGGGTGGTGGGCACGGTCCCCAGGAGGGCACCCAGGGGGCAGCTGATCGATGTTTCTCTCTCCCTCTCCCCTCCCGCCTCTCTCTCAAATCAATACAATCTTTAAAAAATTGTCATTCTATAAATATGTCCCAGTCTAACCGTCCTTTTGAAAAAAAAAAATTAGAGAGAGGAAGGGAGAGGGAGAGAGAGAAACATCAATGAGAGAGAGGAACATCACTGAATGGCTGCCTCCTGCACGCCCCCTTCTGGGGACCGAGCCCAAAACACAGGCATGTGCCCCGACGGGGAATCGAACCTGTGACCTCTTGGTTCCTGGGTTGACACTCAACCCCGGAGCCACACCAGCCGAGCCAACCTGCCTTTTCAAAAACATGTTTCACAGACATGCCTGCACACAGGTGTCCCTTTTCCGGTCTTTAGATTATGAAGAGTTAAATGTCTTAATTAAATTTAGCCAGAGACACTCACTGCCTGCTTTCCCAGGAGACCAAGACATCATTTTAAACAGAAATCAGAGCTCAGAGGCCAGAGAACAAGCAGAACTCTCCCCCTGGGCTCACAGAGCCTCCAGATCAGGCAGGACCCAAAGCCCTTGGTTGTTTTATTTTTTAAAAAATATATTTGACTGATTTTTCACAGAGAGGAAGGGAGAGGGATAGAGAGTCAGTAACATCGATGAGAGAGAAACATGGATCAGCTGTCTCCTGCACACCCCCCACTGGGGATGTGCCCGCAGCCAAGGTACATGCCCTTGACCGGAATCGAACCTAGGACCTTTCAGTCCGCAGGCTGACGCTCTGTCCACTGAGCCACACCGGTTTCGGTGCCCTTTGCTGTTTTGGTCACAAAAACTGCCCCCATGATCTGAACAGAACGCGCCCCAGGGAGCTGCGCTGTGTGAGGACCAGACAGTTGTGACAGAAAGGGGTCTCCCCTCGAGGTGCTGCTCACCCGCCCCTGCCCTCCCCCACCGCACGCAGGCCTCCCGGAGCCCCGGCCAGAAGCCAGGGCTGAGACCGGACGTGAGAGGATGATGGGAGCCCGGGGGGGGGGCGGGGGGGGGGCGCGTGCTCGGCCTCTCCCCGGGAGGAGACGTGGACACCCCGGGACAGCCAGCAGGCAGAACCAGAGCCTGAGGCTGTCGGGGGTAGAGTTGCGGTGTGTCTTCCCGCACAGAGCAATGTAGAGCTGTGAGGCCTTTGAAACTGGGGAAATAATCCCCGGAGCTCAGGCTGCATTACGACATGGTGTCCCCTGTGTGGACTGGAAGTTGGAACGAAGCCCTACTTACTCTGAGCACGGGACAGCTTCTGCGATTTCAGCAGCGCGGACTCTGCAGCCCGCCAAGCTCTCGGAGCTCTCCCCAGGCCCTGTGACAGCTGCCCCCCCCGCCCCCCCGCCCCCCCGGGTCCCCCCCGGACCCACCTGTGCAGGAAGTGCAGCTTGTGCATGGCGGCCAGCCCCGCGGCGATCTCGCATGCCAGCCGCTGCAGCAGCGCGGTCCGCGCGTCCCCCGGGCCGGGCTCCCGCTCGCCGCGCAGGTGCGTCTTCAGGTCGCCCTGCGGAGACCAGCAGTGGCTTCACCAGAGACCACGTGGGCGACTAGACACGCGCCGTCACCGGCATCAGTTACCAAGCTGATTTACTGGAATTACTTAGAGTTAGCTTCGTAAGCGTCACAGACTGAACAGGTTTCAAAGGATCAAATACTCAACCAAGTACTTCCCAGGAACAGGAAACGCCCTTCGCCGTTAGGGTCACTCTATCAAAGGCCAGCTCACCTTTGTTCTGTGAACCCCGGAAGGCAGGACAGTGAGAAAGGGAACTTGCAATGGCGCACATTTTATTTTATTTTTTTAAAATATATTTAATTGATGTTCACAGAGAGGAAGGGAGAGGGATAGAGAGTCAGAAACATCGATGGGAGAGAAACATCGGTCAGTTGCCTTTTGCACACTCCCTACTGGGGATGTGCCTGCAGCCAAGGTACATGCCCTTGACCGGAATCGAACCCGGGACCTTTTAGTCCTCAGGCCTAAAAGGCCTCTGTCCACTGAGCCAAAACGGTCTCGGCAATGGCGCACGATTTAAACTAAGGCAGAAGTGGAAAGTTCCAAGGAACGGGGGTGATGAGTGAAAGAGATGGGTCCCCTCCCACTACCTTTGGGGGGGCTTGGAGACACAGGGGCAGAGAGCACCCCAACAGGAAGGCTACTGCCAGGCGCTCACGAACAAGGCCGAGGGGCAGAACGAAACTGGGAACGGGAGAAGGGCTGTCCTGGGCCAACTGCCTCAGGTGCCCACCGGCTTCCCCAAGGCCCGCTGTGCGAAGACCAGTGCGGGAAGAACATTCCAGACCCTCAAGAACTACTCAGGAAGCTAAGCAGCCCATTGGAAGGACAGCAGCCCGGGCAGGAGGATGCGCAAACGCCCACTCGGCATGCACCACCCGTGCAGGTAAACGCTGAGCCCCCAGGGTCTCCGCCTGGCCCCCACGTTACTCCCGCTTTAGTTCAGGACAATTCATTTCCACTCCCGGCTGCGTGCTTTCGGGAACCCACTTTTGAGGAAATAAGTATTCTGCATTCTCTTTACCATATGATTAAATATTTATTGATGTGATTTAATTCCAAATTAAAGCTTTATGCAATCATGCCAAGCTCTCCCCAGCATGGAGTGGTGGGAATAAATGATTTAATTCCAAATTAAAGCTTTATGCAATCATGCCAAGCTCTCCCCAGCACGGAGTGGTGGGAATAAATGACTTAATTCCAAATTAAAGCTTTATGCAATCATGCCAAGCTCTCCCCAGCCCGGAGTGGTGGGAATAAAGACAGATTTGGATGACAATAAATTAACCCAGAAAAATTCCAGCAAATAAGTCCAGGCCTACAGGCTATGGGATTTTTATAAGGGAGACCACATGGAAACTAAGTATGAAAACAAATAGCTTAATTTATTGACGTTACCAATGAAACGGCAGCTTAAGCTCATTTGTCCAACCCCTTTCCAGAAGCACCGTCTCCGGTAAAAACCACCGCGCCCCAGACGGCATTACACTGACCGTGTCTGGCTAATTCTCAGAGCAAACAGAGCTGCGGGCACCCAGGAGCGCCTCCCGAGACACTCCGGCCATGAAGGCAGAGGAGGGCAGAGCGGGCGCAGCTCCTGTTCAAGGTTATCTGAACCACTCACTGTTCTTAAAATACCTTCTCCCCACAACTGATGCCACTCCCCACATTTCACCAGAAGACAAACATAGCTAACGGGAGACCCTGCCTCCGAATGCTAGCACTCCTAGTGTGTCTAGCTGGGCAGAACCTCCACGCCTCTCCCCACCGAGCTCTCACCGGGGCGGAGCTCAGGTCAGCAATCACTGCAGCCTGAGACCTGTGAGGACTGGCAGGGCCAGTTAGATCTCTGGTCTGGAAAGATCCTGAAGAGCCCTCCATTCAGCTCTAACCGGTGTGGCTCAGTGGGTAGAACGTGGGCCTGCGGACTGAAAGGTCCCGGGTTCGATTCTGGTCAAGGGCATGTACCTTGGTTGTCGGCACATCCCCAACAGGGGGCGTGTAGGAGACGGCTGATCGATGTTTCTCTCTCACTGATGTTTCTCACTGTCTATCCCTCTCCCTTCCTCTCTGTAAAAAATCAATTAAAAATACTTTTTTAAAAAAGAGCTCTCCATTTAAAAGTTGGAATAAAACCTTTAATCATATAATAAAAATGTTCCTATTACATAAGCACTAAAAATAGATCCATTCTATTCAAAGCAAAGCTGTTTGATTTATTTATGGTTTAACGATGTTTAGTGAGTAGTCGGATTACTGGTTTGCTATTAAAAATTCCCAACACTGCCCTAGCCAGTTTGGCTCAGTGGGCTCAGTTTCGCTCAGTTCAGCCTAGGGACCGAGCATCCCGGGTTCGATTCCGGTCAAGGGCACATGCCCAGGTTGCACGCTCGATCCCCAGTGGGGGGTGTGCAGGAGGCAGCCAATCAATAATTCTCTCATCATTGATATTTCTATCTCTCTCTGCCTTCTCCCTTCCTCTCAGAAATAAATTAAAAAAAATATATATATATACACACACACACACACTAGAGGCCCAGTACACGAAATTTGTGCATGAGGCAGGGGCGAGTGAAAAGGTGTGTCCCTCAGCCCAGCCTGCACCCTCTCCAATCTGTGACCCCTTGAGGGCTGTCTGACTGCCTGTTTAGGCCCGATCCTGGTAGGACCGGGCCAAAATGGGCAGTCAGACATTGTTCTCATAATCCAGGACTGCTGGTTCCAAACTGCTTGCCTGCCTGCCTTCCTGATTGCCCCTAACCACTTCTGCCTGCCAGCCTGATCACCCCCGAACCACTACTATGCCAGCCTAATTGATGTCTGACTGCTCCCCAGCCAGCCTGTTTGCCCCCAACTTCCCTCCTCTGCTGGCCTGATCACCCCTAACTGCCCTCCCCTGCTGGCTTGATCACCCACAACTGCCCTCCCTTGCAGGCCTGGAACCTCCCACTGCCCTCCCCTGCTGGCCATCTTGTGGTGGCCATCTTGTGTCCACATGGGGGCGGGATCTTTGACCATATGGGGGCAGCCCTCTTGTGTGTTGGAATGATGGTCAATCTGCGTACTCCTCTTTTATTAGATAGGATAGAGGCCTGGTGCATGGGTGGGGACTGGTTGGTTTGCCCTGAAGGGTGTCCTGGATCAGGATGGGGGTTCCCTTGGGGTGTGGGGAGGCCTGGGTGAGGGCCCTTTGGTGGTTTGCAGGCCGGCCATGTCTCCCATCGACCCAAGCGGAGGCCCTGGTATCTGGGATTAATTTATGTTCTACGATTAAAACTTTGTAGCCTGGTTGTTGCCAACACTGGTTTGGCTCAGTGGATAGAGTGTCGGCCTGTGGGCTGAGAGGTCCTGGGTTTGATTCCGGTCAAGGGCATGTACCTTGGTTGTGGGCACATCCCCAGTGGGGAGTGTGCAGGAGGCAGCTGGTCGATGTCTCTCTCTCATCGATGTTTCTGACTTTCTATCCCTCTCCTTTCCTCTCTGTAAAAAAATCAATAAAATATATTTAAAAAACAATAACAACAACAACAAAAAAAACACTTTGTAGCCTGGAGCAGAGCCAAGCTTTCTGCTAGCTTTGTGGTGACAGCCATTTCTGTTTTAAACTTTGTAGCCTAGAGTGGAGGCCTAAGCTAGGGCTGAAGAAGTTTAGCTTCCTCCATCGCCCCGGCAACCCTAGCCTCTTCTCTCTCCAGCTCCTTGGCGGCTGCCATTTCTGTTGGGATTATGTATCTTCTATAATTGAAACTTTGTATCATTGAGTGAAAACCTAGGCTGGCAACGACAGGTAGAAAGCTTGGCTTCATCCGTTGCCAGGGAAACCCAAGCCTCCCTCCTGCTCTCAGTGGCAGCAGCTATCTTGGTTGGGGTTTATTTGCATAATTTGCTCCTGATTTGGCTGGTGGTTGTGGCTGTGGGCATGGCTTGATCAGAGGTATGGTCAATTCGCATATTACTCCTTTATTAGATAGGATAATTTAAATGCCCAACACTTAAAAACAGCAATGTATCCTGAAAAATAGTTTCCTTTATCCAAGTTTTAAAAATGTCTCCAATCCTCCCTCAAACCTCCCAAAAAACTGAAAAAGAAAAATGTATGACACTAGATGGCAGCAAAGTGCTATACATACAAAGAACTGAGCTAACAACAACAAATGGGAATGACTTCTTGAGTCATTCAGTGAATTAACAGACCTTTCAATGTATCACATTCCAACACAAACTGCTATGAGATTTTCATCCAGTTTTTGACAGGATACTGAGAACAATTAATTAATTTAATGCAATGCAAACACCAAACAATTAAACAGCTTTATAACTGAAATTTAGTTTTTTATGTTTGATTGATTTGGGGGGGGGGTTTATAATTTTTAAACAAAGATGTGAATGAATGGCCTACATAGCTGCATACTGAGCATTACCATCACAGCTGCAAGCCCAGGACCCTGTCCCTGTCTATACAACTCTTTTTCCTCACTACCACTTGAACTTCCCCCCTACCTCCCACCCCTGTCTCCATCCACGCTTATGCACCTCCACACCTCCATCTGTTATTATGGACTAGAGGCCTGGTGCACAGATTCAGGCACTGATGAGGTCCCTCGGCCAGCCCTGCAGGGGACTGGGCCAAAACCAGCAGTCTGACATCTCCCGAGGGGTCCCAGAGTGCAAGAGGGCACTCTGCAAACTTGCTTTCATTCAGCAGCTCCTGCATTGAGCACCTGCCCCCTGGTGGTCAGTGCACATCATAGCTACCAGCTGGTCAGCCGGTCACTTAGGCTTTTATACACACACACACACACACACACACACACACACACGATAGGGGCCCGGTGCACGAAATTCGTGCACTGGGGGTGGGTGGTCCCTCACCCCAACCTGCCCCCTCTCACATACTGGGAGCCCTCAGGGGATGTCCAACTGATGGCTCACCCCCAGCCTGCCCTCTGGTGAGGCTTTAGGCCTTGGGCACCCAGCCATCACCCTGCTCAGCTCAGCCCTGGCTGCCTGCGACCACCCGGCCCCGGGGGCTGGGCGCTTGCCACTGCTTCCCCTCACAGCGCCGGGGGTCTGAGTGCTCGCCACCACCACCACCGCCGTTTCATCTCCATCCCAAGGGCCCAGCGCTTGCACCACTTGGCCCCACCCCCACTCCTGATTGGCTGATAACATAGCCAATCAGGAGCAAAGGTACGGTCAAATGTTCATATTAGTCTTTTATTATATAGGATAGACTAGAGGCCCAGTGCACAAAATTTGTACACATGTAGGGTCTCTAGGCCTTGCCAGTCATTAGGGCTGATCAGATTCCCCACCTCCCTGCCTCCTCTTTTCCTCCCTCCCTCATTGCCCCAGCTGCTACCACTGGTCACCCACCATGTTCCACACCACCCCCTGGTGTTCAGTGCACATCATAGTGAGTGAGCAAACTCCCGAGGGGACACTTTGCATATTAGCCTTTCATATATATAGATTAGTCACCCCATTGCCTTCCTAAGCTCAACCTCTTGGTGAGCCCTTCCCTTCTCTGCTCTAATGCTCAAATATCTCAGACAAACCCAACAAAGAACCAAACACGTTTCCTCGGCCTGTACCCCTCTCCCGCTGCCATCCAAGTTCCCTCCTCTCTTCCCAGAGAACCCTCACAAGCTGACCTGGCTGTTCCTCCTCCTGGCCTCCCACTCTCTCTTAATCCTTCACTCCCCAACTCCCTGCCCCTCCCCCCGTGCTCAGCCGCAGCTGCTCCCAAGGGGCCATGCTGACCGCCTCTGCCACAATCTGGTCACTGGTCCCAGTCTCACCAGCACAACCAAGTGACGGGCCATTCCCTTTCCCACAGCCTCCTGGCTTTCCTCCCGTCCCCCTGTCCCTCCTTTCACACGCCCTTTCTTGGATTCCCCCCCCCCTCACTGACCTGTAAGTGCTGCCACACCCCAGGGCTCAGTCCTTGGTCCTCACTGTGACACGCATTCCTGGGTGGTTCTACCCACCCGCTGGCTTGTAAATAAATCACCCAGTACATTTCCTGGCCCCCAACCCCTCCATCTCCTGAGCCCTCGGCTCATTGGTCCAGTTGCTGACTTGATACCCCTTCCTGGATGACCTAAGAGACACCTCAACCTCACATGTCCTGCGTGGAACTCCACCAATCTGTTCTTCCTCAGGAGTGACACTGCTTTCCCAGTGATCAGACCTTCCCGCCTCCACCCTGAGCAGCCACTGCTTAAAATCACACCCAGTCCTAACTGGCACTCTGCTTGTCTGTCCTTCCCACCAGAAATAAGTACCCAGGGCTGGGGCTGTCTGATCCTGTGGCCCCAGAATCTACAATAGCGTGAGTCTGGCACAGCCCTTCCTCTGTAGCCACAACCAAGAGGTGAGGAGCACGGAAGGGCCCAGGAGACAAGTGAGACCTCTCAGTCCTGGGCACCCTGGCAAGATCCCGGATGAAAGGCCTTTATTTTCACACGAGACTGGCCATTCCAAGTACTGACAGATTTCCCAAGGAAACGTGGGGATTTCTTGCCTCCGCCTAGTATAGGTAACACAGAGCACAGGACTTTAAATACCAGTAGGTAATTATCAGTGTTTTAAGAATTGTGGTAAAGCCGAGACCGGTTTGGCTCAGTGGATAGAGCGTCGGACTGCGGACTGAAGGGTCCCGGGTTCAATTCCGGCAAGGGCATGAACCTTGGCTGCGGGCACATCCCCAGTGGGGGGCGTGCAAGAGGCAGCTGATCGATGTCTCTCTCTCATCGATGTTTCTGACTTTCTATCCCTCTCCCTTCCGCTCTGTAAAAAAAATCAATAAAATATACTTTTTAAGAATTGTGGTAAAATGCATGATATAAAATTATTTTAACCATTTCTACGTGCAGAGTTCAGGGGCATCACATACATTTCCTGTTGTGCAAATGTCATCGCCACTGTCCGACCAACAGAACCTTTCTCATCTTCCCAAACTGAAACGCCGAACCCATTAAATACCAACCCCCCCCCCCCCCGCCCTTGGCAGCCACCCTTCCACTTTGGCTCCGAGTCTGACTACTTTAGGGAGCTCGTATGGGTGGAATCACATGGTATTGTCTTTTGTGACTTGGCTTAGTTCACTTCGCACATCAGAATAACATCCCATTGTACGGATATAACCGATTTTGTTCATTATTCAACCTGATGGACGCCTGGGCTGCTTCTACCTCCTGGCTATTGTGAATGCTGCTGCTGTGAAATGGGTGCATGGAAATCTCTTTAAGATCCTGCTTTCAATTCTGTTCCTAGAATTGAAATTGCTGGATCACATGGCGATTCCATTTTAATTTTTTGAGAAGTAACTACTGTTTCAGAAATTTTGCTAGAGGCCCAGTGCACAAAATTATGCACAGATAGGGTTCCTAGCAGCTGCCGGCCAGGGGCGCCTCCCTTCTCCCAGCCACCTGCCGCTGCCGCCAGCCCCACCCGCTGGTCTAACTCCCAGTCGAGGGGACAATTTGCATATTAGGCTTTTAGTATATAGGACTACAGGCCCGGTGCACGAAATTCGTGCACAGGGGATGGGGGATGTCCTTTAGCCCAACCTGCACCCTCTCCAATTTGGGACCCCTCGAGGGATGTTCGACTTCCCGTTTAGGCCTGATACCAGTAGGATCGGGCCTAAACGAGCAATCTGACATTCTTCTCACAATCCAGGACTGCTGGCTCCAAACTGCTCACCTGCCTGCCTCCCTGGTTGCCCCTAACCACTTCTGCCTGCCAGCCTGATTACCCCCTAACCACTACCCTGCCAGCCTAATTGATGTCTAACTGCTCCCCTGCCAGCCTGTTTGCCCCCAACTTCCCACCCCTGCCATCCTGGTCACCCTTAACTGCCCTCCCTGCAGGCTTGATCGCCCACAACTGCTCTCCCTTGCAAGGCCTGGAACCCCCAACAGCCCTCCCCTGCTGGCCATCTTGTGTCCACTCGGGGGCAGGATCTTTGACCACATGGGGGCATCCCTCTTGTGTGTTGGAATGATGGTCAATCTGCAAATTACTCTTTTATTAGATAGGATAAAGGCCTGGTACATGGGTGGGAGTCAGCTGGTTTGCCCTAAAGAGTGTCCCAGATCAGGGTGGGAGTTCCCTTGGGGTGAGGGGCAGCCTGGGCGAGGGGCCTGTTTGCAGGCTGCCACGCCCCCCAGCGACCCAAGCGGAGGCCCTGGGATCTGGGATTAATCTATGTCTATAATTGAAACTTTGTAGCCTGGAGCGGAGCCAAGCCTTCTGCTAGCTCAGGGGCAGCAGCCATTTCTATTTGAAACATTGTAGCCTACAGGCTGAAAGCTTGGTTTCCTCCTTTGCCAGGGAAACCCAAGCCTCTGTTCTCTCCAGCTCAGTAGCTGCTGCCATTTCTGTATCTTTTATAATTGAAACTTTGTAACATTGAGTGGAGGCCTAAGGAGGCAGAATGCTTGGCTTCCTCCATTGCCGGGGAAACCCAAGCCTTCCTCCTGCTCTCAGTGGCGGCAGCCATCTTGGTTGGGGTTTATTTGCATAATTTGCTCCTGATTGGCTGGTGGGCGTGGCTGTGGGCTGTGGGTGTGATGAAGGTATGGTCAAATTTGCATATTACTCTTTTATTAGATAGGATTGTTGATCAATGTACCACTAGATGGTGGACTTAACTGAAATAGCCGTTAGCTCTGCCCTGCCTATGCCAGCTCGGGGGGGTGGGAGGGGAGATGGGAGCTCTTTCCAGATGTAACATTCTCCCACTATGGCTGAGGAGAGTCACATAAAATATGTGTTTCAACCATAAAAATCTAGAAAAAAACACAGGCAGAAAAATCTCAGACATTTTCCAATATTTATATCTCCGCAGGCAAGGAACACAAAATAAATAAATAGGACAATACAAACTAAAAACTTTTTGCACAGCAAAGGAAATCATCAACAAAATGAAGAGCCAACCCAATGAATGGGAGAACATATTTGCCAGAGATATATCTGATAGGGAAGGGGTTAACATCCAACAGTCATAAAGAACTTATATAACTCAACACCAAAGAAATAACAATACAATTAAAACATGGGCAAAGGATCTGAATACACAGTTCTCCAACAGATATGAAAAGATGCTCAGCTTCACTACTCGTCAGAGCAATGCAAATTAAAACCTGTCAGAACGGCTATCACCAGTAAGCAACAAACGATCGTTGGCGAGGATGTGGAGAAAAGGGAACCCTCGTGCACTGCTGGTGGGAATGCAGACTGGTGCAGCCGCTGTGGAGAACAGTATGAAGTCTCCTCAAAAAATTAAAGGTGGGGCTTCGGGGGATATACCCAAAGAAACCTAAAACAGTGATCCAAAGGAATATGTGTATCCCTGTTTCACTGTAGTATTATTTACAACAGCCAAAATTTGGTAGCAGCCCAAGTGCATATCAATAGGTGAGTGGCCATTAGAAAAATATCCTTGGGTGAGGAGTAAAAAAGAGAGAGAGAAATATTAGATAAGCAATGCATAAGAATAGCTTAGCATAGGGATGAAGTATAAAATAACACTAATACTATTATCAAAGGTAATGAATGAATACTTCATGAAGTTCTCAAGATGGAGGACAGAGAGAAAGCGGCTTCTAATCCAGCATTTCTACGTCAAGCCTTTTGCATGCTGGACCTTGAATTCCTACTGAAAACTTACCAGGTCACAGAACTCAAACACCAGCAGGTAGGGAATGGCTTCCACACACTGGCCCACACACCGGAGAACGTTCGGATGCTGCAGAATGCTGGGGAAAGAGTCAGCAGTGTTCATCAGCCGCCACTGCACTGCAAACAGGAAGCCGCATTTCCACGTCCGTCATGATTAAACAGGGCAACCTGAAGAGAGCTCCTCCACAGACTGATCATCTAATGATCAGCTGAACATTTTCAAAATCTCTTATTTTAGTCATTTTAATTTGTAGACGATCATTCTGAAGTAACGCTTTTAAAAAGGCAGGGCAAACATGTAAAGTTCATAAGCATTTCAATCCATATACTAAACAGCCCAGCTACTCCTAGGCTATCTACCTTATATACTATTTCCATAAAATTTCCACAGCATATGCAAGCTCTTTTTTTTTGAAAAAATATTTTGTCCAAAAGAAAGTGTATATAAAAAAAGGT
This sequence comes from Antrozous pallidus, assembly GCA_027563665.1. Lineage (NCBI taxonomy): Eukaryota > Metazoa > Chordata > Mammalia > Chiroptera > Vespertilionidae > Antrozous > Antrozous pallidus. The sequence goes on along the minus strand of CM050516.1, from coordinate 3,067,459 downwards.
ATGCCAAAATAGCTTTTGAAACAGCTTTTCATTGTGAAACAGTTATGACTTAACAGTAAGTTGCAAAGGCAGTATAAAGAGGTCCTTCCCCGGTCCCCTGGTCACATCTGACAACCGCAGTGTGGAACGGAAACGGCACGGACACAGCCCCCACGTGTGTCTGTCTGTGCGACCCACCGCACGCTGGGTTCCCACAACCACCAGGCCACCACCTCAGCAGAGAAGCAGAAGTGCCCCACCACCACACAGACCTTCCCCAAGGTACTCTGGGTCCGATTACGCCACCTCACTGCCTCCCCTCGTCCCCTCCACCCTAAGCCCTGGCAACGGCTAATCTGTTTTCCATTTCTACAATGTTCCCATTTGGACAACATTACGTGTAGGAAATCATACAGGATGTGGCCTTTTAAGATGGACCTTTTTCATTTAACTTCATGTCCTCAAGATTATCCAAGTTGTTGCCTGTATCAATAAACATTTCAATCCACATACTAAATAGCCCAGCTAATCCGAGGCTATCCCCCCTTATACACTATTCCTTTTCACTGCTGAGTAGTCCCTGACATGGAGCATCAGTTGAACCATTCACCTACGGAGACACATTTTCGTTTTTAGTCTTATGACATCAGACTCTGGATCTGATTTAAATTGTGTATTTTGCAAACAGAAATGTCAAAGTTTAGTTTTTGGGGGGCCTTAAGTGGATTTTGGTTTTTCTCAAAAGCAAACTTATTTGGTAGGTAAAACATTCTTAGGTCTGACAATGCTGTCATTTTAAGTGACACGTTTAAAATACTGTTCCTTGAAGGCAGCTTTGCAGTCTGTCCGTACAGGGAGAGAGAGAGAGACTTCCCGAGTGAGCTCACGTTCGCGCTCCGGGACAGGCGCACAAAACGCCAGGCAGCGGCACGAGCAGGATGGGCAGGTGTTCCGCTGGGGCCCCCCCGTGTCTGGCTGACAAATCTCAACCTTCCCTTCTCCCCGGGGGTCACCAAATCAACTTGTTGCCAAGAACCCTGACAATCACGCTCTACTTCTTGCTTTTGGAATGACAATGCCAGCCTTTCCCTGACTCGGAACTCGCGTGTTCTACAGCTCCCTTTAGAGGAGTTGGTTTCTCATTTAAGTGCAGCTGGTGTACGGTGTCAGCTTCAGGTACACAATAGTGATTCAACATTTACACAGCTTACAATGTAACTACAAAGTACTTCCAAACAGGCGCTTTTCAAAAGACCGCAGACGGCGTTTACAGATCCTATATTAAGGACTACTTACTAGTATGGTTCCCCATTTTTCAAAAAAGTATCTTGTTCCTTGGGGCTCGCACTTGCTTTTAACTCCTTCACGATGACTCTTGCGACACTAGTGCCGGTGTAAGTCTCTCCGAGGAGGACCTGAAAGCACAGAGCGGTTTTCATTTCACCTCCAACAAAACGTAAAGAAGTGTGCCTCATTTATTAGGAAGTGGAATACAGGAAAACAAATGCAGCACCAAGCAGATGGCCTGCTAGTATTTAAAATACACTTCACAAAAAGCTTGGAAGAGTAAAATACGGCCTCCAGTTTTAAGCCATTCATTAGATATTTCCCATATTCATAAATTCATGTGTATCTCTTTTCTATTTACTTAAGAATGTATTATACTTCCATGGAAATTTCCAATGGTATTTCAGAAGAGTAATCTGTGACTTCAGTTCAAATATAACTTCAATATTTCTCAAAAACACTTCAAATAAGTTTCTTTAGTTTGTCTCCTTCATACAGAGAAAGTAAACTGACAAGTAAAATGTACAAACAAATTATCGCTGCATTATAATGCCAAAAATCCATGGCATTCCAATTATCCCGGGCCCTTATCTTGTACTAAAACCTTATCAAAACTCGGGGGGGGGGGGGGGGGCAGGAGAGAATATAACATTGAAATGAATAGAAAATAAAATGAGGATGAACATAAGAACAAGTTACACGTGAAATATTAAATGTGATATAGGGCAATGCAAAGGCATTCCAAAATACAATACCCTGTGTAATCAAAGCCCAGCGTCTGAACGGTGGAGCCACCAGAACGACCGGTCGACCAGTCGCTACGACGTGCACTGACCACCAAGGGGCAGACCCTCAACGCAGGAGACGCCCCTGGTGGTCAGTGGGCCGCCAGAGTGGGAGCGCTGATCGGCTGACTGGGATGACATCTGGCAGGAACCCGGGCTGCGGTCACTGCCCCAGGCTCCTCCTCCAAATGCCCGCAGGCTGGGCAGTGCTGCCACCAGGCTCGCAAAGCTGACCCGGAGGCTGGCAGGGGGGAGGCTGGCAGGGGGGAGGCTGGCAGGGGGGAGGCTGGCAGGGGGGAGGCTGGCAGGGGGGGGAGGCTGGCAGGGGGGAGGCTGGCAGGGGGGAGGCTGGCAGGGGGGGGAGGCTGGCAGGGGGGAGGCTGGCAGGGGGGAGGCTGGGAGGGGGGAGGCTGGCAGGGGGGAGGCTGGCAGGGGGGAGGCTGGGAGGGGGGACCGCGGCCACCGTGGGGCTGAGGCCCACTCCGCTGCCTCTCAGTGCTCTTGTCCCCGGGCCCCGCCCCGGCTCCACGGAAGATGCCGGACCAGGGAGCAGCCGCTCAGAGGCGGGTCCACAGCCGCTCAGCTGACCGGGATGAGCGGCTCTCCCACAGCAGGCTGATCCCCGCAGGCCACGCCCCCACCCGGGCAAGAATTCTGCGCACCAGACCTAGTCTAAAATAAAAATGAAGAGTAGAGCCGAGACTGGTTTGACTCAGCGGATAGAGAGTCGGACTGCGGACTGAAGGGTCCCGGGTTCGATTCGGGTCAAGGGCATGTACCTTGGCTGCAGGCACATGCCCAGTGGGGGACGTGCAAGAGGCAGCATTTATTTATTTTTTAAATATATTTTATTGATTTTTTACAGAGAGGAAAGAGAGAGGGATAGAAAGTCAGAAACATCGATCAGCTGCCTCTTGTACAAACAACCCCTACTGGGGATGTGCCCGCAGCCAAGGTACATGCCCTTGACAGGAATCAAACCCAGGACCTTTCAGTCCAAAGGCCGACGCTCTACCACTGAGCCACACCGGCTTCGGCTACAGGCTGCCTTTTAGAAGTTATTTTATCTTTTTATAAAACAGGTTTATTGCAATGCCCTGGAAAGAGAGAGCATATACTAGAATAGAATTTAATGTCTTCGTTAGGAATATAAGGGCAAAAATACGAACAGGACAAGAAATTCTGATAATTAACAAGGTTATATATATATTTTTTGTTTCAAAGAGCCAACTTGTGCCAATATACTGTAAGACTAATAACCACAGGTATCGATCGCAAAAAGGGGAAGAACATAGGATGCTATAGCAACAAGCTGGCTCGTGTTTCTGTCCCCGCCACCACTGCTGCCATTCCTGGCGTTCAACAGGTGCAGGGACAAGTTCCCCAAAACCACAACCTCGCAGCTCTCTGATCTCACTCACAGTAATCATTTTCCTACGCCCCGTCCCAGCAGACACCCCAAGTCTGCACCTGGCTGACAATCAAACAGTGGGTCCCGAACCTTGATTTTAACTTCTCCTCTGCCAGACCTGGGATTTCCAGCTCACTTACTTCAACAGTCTGACCCTACCGCGGACAACCTGTCCTCTGAGTCCAGTAATGACACCACCTGGCTACCATCTTGGCTGGTTCCAAAGGTCTCCTACTCCATTTCTTGTTGCTTTTAGACTAAATCTCTACAAACTCGTCTAAAGGCTGTCTCCACTTTCTCCCTAGAGCGCAGAAGGCAACTGATCAATGACTCTCTCTCATTATTGAAGTTTCCATCTCCCTCTCCCTCTCCCTTCCTCTCTGAAATCAATCCTATATAATAAAAGGCTAATATGCAAATCAACCGAATCGCAGAACTACTGGTCGCTATGATGCCCACTGGCCACCAGGAGGCAGACGCTCAATGCAGGAGCTGCCCCCTGGTGGTCAGTGCGCTCAGCCAGAAGCTGGGCTCACAGCTGGTGAGCAGAGCAGCAATGGCGGAGCCTCTCCCACCTCTGCAGCAGCGCTAGGATGTCTGACTGCCGGGGAATGGGCCTAAGCTGTCAGCTGGACATCCCCGAGGGCTCCTGGACTGCATGAGGGTGCAGGCCGGGCTGAGGGACACCCCCCCCCAATGTACGAATTTCTTGCCCCAGGCCTCTAGTAAAAATATATTTTTAAAAAATAAAAATAAAAGACCTTCTTGGAAAAACGTACCACACAGGAATGTTGAAGCTCACATCCCCATGCAGTTTCACAGGGTAATGGGAAAACTCAATCAGGGCTGTAACAGCTGGAGGGAATGTGGAATGTCATGCAATACAAATCTTTTTCCTTTTTTAAAAATACATTTTATTGATTTTTCACAGAGAGGAAGGGAGAGGGATAGAAAGTCAGAAACAGCCGAAACCGGTTTGGCTCAGTGGATAGAGCGTCGGACTGCGGACTGAAAAGTCCCGGGTTCGATTCCGGTCAAGGGCATGTACCTTGGCTGCGGGCACATCCCCAGTAGGGGGCGTGCAAGAGGCAGCTGATCGATGTTTCTCTCTCATCGATGTTTCTGACTTTCTATCCCTCTCCCTTCCGCTCTGTAAAAAATCAATAAAATATATTTTTTTAAAAAAAAGAAAGTCAGAAACATCGATGAGAGAGAAACATCGATCAGCTGCCTCTTGCACACCCCCTACTGGGGATGTGCCCACAGCCAAAGTACATGCCCTTGACCAGAATCGAACCTGGGACCTTTCAGTCGCAGGCTGACGCTCTATCCACTGAGCCAAACCGGTTTCGGTATAATACAATTCTTAAGTAGCCTTAAATTCTAAACAGTTAGGCACATTTCTCTCCTAGTTCCCTGCCTGCTTATGCTGAATGGGCTCTGCCGTCTTCTGGGGTGCCCAGCGCACAGTGGGCCTAAGCTGTCGGATGGACATCTCCTGAGGCGTCCTGCACTGCCAGAGGGCGCAGGCCAGGCTGAGGGACCTCCCCAAGTGCACGAATTTAATGCATCAGGCCTCTAGTTTTCTATAATGACCATGGAACTTAAAATGGAAATACTCTTCTAAGTTCAGATTTTCACTTCTAAGTTATTATAGTCTAAGCCAGTGGTCGGCAAACTCATTAGTCAACAGAGCCAAATATCAGAGGGAAAAAATAGAAGTGAACAACACTTTACCTTTCCAAACCAGCCATTTCCAATTTCCTGTATGTAGTTTAGACTGTGGCGGGCAATTTGAGACTTCAAACCTTCTGTGAAAAAAAGCAAAGAACATTAAAAACTAACAACAGGTACTTAACGGAAATAAATTAAACACACAACCGACAGCCTGGCTGGCACAGCTCAGCAGCTGAGCACCCACCCAAGACCAAGAGGCCGGTGGTTCAATTCAAGGCCACAGGCCCGGGGGGCAGGGTCAACCCCCAGCTGGGGGCGTGCAGGAGGCAGCGGGTCAGTGATTCTCTCTCATCATTGACATTTCTACCTCTCTCTCCCCTCAGTTCTTCTCTCTAATATCAATAAAAACGTATTTAAAAAATACAACCTATAAAGTTCAAACACCAACAGAAATGTAATGCTTGTGCTAACAGAGAAACAAATACATAAAATATCTCTTTCAAACTAACAATGCAAAAACGTTTTAAACCTGCCAATATTTAGTAATCGAGTACCCCACCGACTCTTCAATACCTTGTACTGTTTTATTCTGACCCAACTACACTACGTAACCTCTGGCCACCATCCTGCTGGCCTTGTTCGTCCTGTTTCATGGTGGAGCAGGGAACCCCGGGGACCGTCCCTCCCTTTCTTAGGGCGCAAAGTCCATCAGATTAACAAATCCAAATACCCCCTCCTCCCAAACACAGGGCACCCCAGAAGACGGCAGAGCCCATTCAGCACAAGCAGGCAGGGAACTAGGAGAGAAGTGTGCCTACTGAAAAAGAGGCGGGAGCCCTGGATCAGTGGATAGAACCCTAGCCCTCGAACTAATGGGTCCTAGGTTCGATTCCGGTCAAGGACACTTAACTCGCTTGCAGGCTCGATCTGTGTGCGGGCGGCAAACAATGGATGTGTCTCTCTCACATCGATGTTTCTCTCTCTCTATCTCTCCCCTTCCCTTCCACTCTCAGAAATCAATGGGGAAATATCCTCGGGTGAGGATTAACAACGAGAGAGAGAGAGAGAGAGAGAGAGAGAGAGAGAGAGAGAGAGAGAGGCAGAAACTCTGTCCAAGAGTTCCATTCTAACAAAGTGAGGAGGCCAGTTTATTCTTAAAACAGATCCAGGGCCCACAGGAAAGGAACCGGCTTTTGCAGGAATGCAATGGGCCTGACCATGCAGACTCGGCAGGAGCAGAAGGAAGAGAAATAAGCCCACGGAGGAGGCAGTGGGTACAATTATTTTCGATTCCCAGCAAGGTTCCCGGTCTCACTTCTTAGAAATAACTCACCTACAGAAGGCTGGAACTGGGATGGCGCTGGCAGTGACACATTTGGTACTGAAAGTGTGAACACTTCTGCTGGGGACTGAACGGAGGGAGTATCTTCTGCTGGTGGTGTGAAATCTATCTCGTCATCAAAATTATCTTCAAATTCCTAATATAAAAGAAGAGCAATGTTACAATGAATACAGGTCCATTTGAGAGCAAATCCTTAAAACCACTGGCTAACATTTAAGATATGAACATTTATTCACTCATTTGGAACACGTGGCCATATTTTTTTCCTAATTCACACTTATTTCAAGTAAAAAGCATATAACTGTGTTCTCTAACTCCAAATAGCAGAATCAATAGGACTTGAAAATAAATTACATATTTTATGTAACTATTTAGACTAATAGCTTTAAGTTAAATGTAAAATCCTATATAATAAAAGGCTAATATGCAAATCGACCAAAATGCATGACCACGGGTCACTATGATGTGCACTGACCACCAGGGGGCAGATGCTCGACGTAGGAGCTGCCCCCTGGTGGTCGGTGCACTCCCACATCTCTGCAAGCACAACAGAGATGGCCTCTCCCTCCTCCGTGGCAGAGCCAAGGATATCTGACTGCCTGCTTAGGCCCGCTCCCAGCGCACAGTGGGCCTAAGCTGTCGGCTGGACATCTCCTGAGGCGTCCTGCACTGCCAGAGGGCGCAGGCCAGGCTGAGGGACCTCCCCAAGTGCACGAATTTAATGCATCAGGCCTCTAGTTTTCTATAATGACCATGGAACTTAAAATGGAAATACTCTTCTAAGTTCAAATTTTTACTTCTAAGTTATTATAGTCTAAGCCAGTGGTCGGCAAACTCATTAGTCAACAGAGCCAAATATCAACAGTACAACAATCAAAATTTCTGTGAGAGCCACATTTTTTAAACTTAAGCTTCTTCTAACACCACTTCTTCAAAATAGACTCGCCCAGGCTGTTACTTTGTGGAAGAGCCACACTCAAGGGGCCAAAGAGCCGCATGTGGCTCGGGAGCTGCAGTTTGCCGATCATGGGTTAAAGCTACTCTTTTTTTCTTATTATTCACTTTCACAGATCTCTTTGCATATTGAATCAAAACAACTTATTTTAAAATCATACATGCACTTTGGTTACAATGTGATTTCAATCCAAATAAGGACGTTAAAAGACTCAGAAAAGGCAAGTCCTATTATCTGAAAAGAGTAGAATGAAAAATGTATCGAGGTAGAGAAGAATCTGAGACCTGAACACGAGATTACGGTAAACTGCAGCACACGGCTCAGCTGGCATCCTGTGAACATCTGGTTTCCTACAGATGGCAACCTGAACACCCAGCTGCCCGGCTGGGCTGCGGAAACCTCTGCAGTGACTGTTCAGCGAGAGCTGGCTGACCCGGTGCCCTCAGCGAGCTGGTCTGCCCCAGTGTCCATGTTAACACAGACACAGCTGATTGCCAAGGCCATTCACTCCCTCAGCTAACGAAAGGGCATTACACCACCAGGACTAACGGAGTGAACAAGACTGCTTTCCATTCCTCCCAGAACAACCTTCTTTTCCTTTTCTACCACCTCCCGTAGCCCCCACGTAAGGAAGAAACTAAAAGCTGAAAGGGCAGAGCTCGCTGATGCAGCATTTATGTCCTCACGTGCATGTTCTTCCACGTCATAGATGTTGTCATATGCATTAGGGCATCATTGCTAATGGGAAGTGGGAAGCAGAATGAGTGAGGTACACCTTCAAACAGAAGAGCTGTGTCAACTTTCCTTCCGGACATTCCTAAAGGTTCTCCCACTGAAAATAACTATCCATCACTTCCATCTGAGAAATAATGCTCCTCAAGACTTTGCCACAGCATGACACAATTTTTTTTAAAATATATTTTACTGATTTTTTATGGAGAGGAAGAGAGAGGGATAGAGAGTTAGAAACAACGATGGGAGAGAAACATCGATCAGCTGCCTCCTGCACACCTCCTACTGGGGATGAGCCTGCAACCAAGGTACATGCCCTTGACCAGAATAGAACCTGGGACCCTTCAGTTCGCAGGCCGACACTCTATCCACTGAGCCAAACCGGTCAGGGCAGCATGATACAACTTTTAGGCAGCCTATGATCCTAAGGCTCAGAGAGGGTGGCTGGCTGATGTGGCTCAGTGGCTGGTGTGGCTCAGTGGCTGGCTGATGTGGCTCAGTGGCTGGCTGATGTGGCTCAGTGGCTGGTGTGGCTCAGTGGCTGATGTGGCTCAGTGGCTGGCTGATGTGGCTCAGTGACTGGTGTGGCTCAGTGGCTGATGTGGCTGATGTGGCTCAGTGGCTGGTGTGGCTCAGTGGCTGGCTGATGTGGCTCAGTGGTTGGCTGATGTGGCTCAGTGGCTGGCTGATGTGGCTCAGTGGCTGATGTGGCTCAGTGGCTGGTTGATGTGGCTCAGTGGCTGATGTGGCTCAGTGGCTGGTGTGGCTCAGTGGCTGACGTGGCTCAGTGGCTGGCTGACGTGGCTCAGTGGCTGAGCGTCAACCTAAGAACCAAGAGATCATGGCTCGATCCCCAGTAGGGGACGTGCAGGAGGCTGCCAATCAATTCTGTTCCCCTCCCTCATTGATGTTTCTCTCTCTCCTTCGCCCTTTCCCTCTCTCTCAAAGTCAACAGAAACATTCTCCCCATCTGCGGCTACCCGAGCCAGTACTTACAACCGGCAGCATTCTTCTTTCTCCCCACTGAGCGGGTTGTAGGGTTCAAGGTAAACTGAAAGATGCTCTCCTCAGATACAAAACACACTAGGGGATCCGTTGGCCTCAACAATCACAGACTCCCCAGCACACAAAAGTTCTGGGGAAAATCAAAACCAGCCGGTTCTTCCTTGTAGGCCTTATAGCAAGTGAATACAATCATCACACTTTATTCCTCCCTTTCAAAACTTAAAATTGTCAATAATGCTCTAAGGCAGGGTGAGCAAACTACAGCTAGCAAGCCAAATCCAAACTATCCATTTTTATCAAGTTTTATTGGTACACGGACACAACCATCGGTCTCTGTGCTGTCTATGGCTGATGTAGCACTTGGATGGCAGAGCTGAGAGTTGACTGTGACAAGACCCTGCGTGGCCTATGGTGTTTACTATTTACTATGGCCCAATATATTCACTATTGGTCCTTACAGAAGAAGTCTGCCCATCCCTAGTCCCAAAAGACTGTGATATTTAGCCATTCTGTTGATAAGTGTCTCAGAGGATGATTTTGAATGTTCCCACCATCTGTGCTCACCTTAAAGTCAATTTCTGGGTCTTTACAGCAGGATACACAATTTGCAATTAACACGATTAATATAATGAAACTGCACACAGACAGGATCACAAAAGATGAGGAAACTTCAACGGCAGGTGACTCCCCTGGAAAGAGAAGTAAGTAATATTAACATCGTGGACACTGCAAAATCAACTTTAATAAACAAATCAATATATTTTCCACCAAATATAATGGGGCTGAGAGTTAATAAAATAATGCTTAAATGTTCAAGATAAAGATGATAACCAACCCAAGATAAGAAGCTAGGGTTTTGCCATAACTGGTTTGGCTCAGTGGATAAAGCATCAGCCTGCGGACTGAAGGGTCCAGTCAAGGGCATGTACCGTGGTTGCGGGCACATCCCCAGCAGGGGGTGTGCAAGAGGCAGCTGCTGATGTTTCTCTCTCATCGATGTTTCTAGCTCTCTATTCCTCTCCCTGCCTCTCTGTAAAAAGTCAATAAAATATGTTAAAAAAAAAAAAAAAAAAGAAGCTAGGGTTTTAAAAAATCTTCTTGTGAAATAATCTTAGATTTACAGAAAGGTTCCAGAGACAATCCAGAGTCCCCACTCCCCTTGCCCAGCTTCCACTATCATCACCATCCTCTGTCTCCCCGGTACACGTAGCAAAGCTAAGACAATGACATTAGCACAACACCAGTGACTGAATTTCGGACTTCAGTTGGATTTTACCAGCTTTCCCGTTAGTGCCCTTTTTCTTTTCCAGATTCAATCAGGTCGCCAGCACTGCATCTACTCATGCCCTTGGTCTTCTATCCCTGGCTTTTCTCAGTCTGTGTGTTCCACAGCTTCGACACTTTGGGGAGTGCTGGCCAGTTACTGTGTGGAATGGTCCTCAATTTGGGTTGCTTCGTGATTGCACTGAGGTTATAGACGAGCACAGGGCGATCGGCCCTTCTCCTCACGTCATAGCGAGGGCACAAATGTTGGCACAACCTGTTCCTGGGCATGTGCACTTGATTGCCCGGCCCAGGCGGTTTCCGCCGGATTTTACCACTGGGAAGTTACCCCTTTCTCCTTTACTACTTGATTTGTAAAAGTAGGTCTGGCCGAAACCGGTTTGGCTCAGTGGATAAAGAGTATCGGCCTGTGGACTGAAGGATCTCGGGTTCGATTCCAGTCAAGGGCATGTACCTCGGTTGTGGGCAACATCCCCAGTGGGGGGGGGGGGGGCGCGGTGCAGGAGGCAGCTGATCGATGTTTCCTTCTCATCTATGTTTCTGACTTTCTATCCCTCTCCCTTCCTCTCTGTGGAAAATCAATAAAGTATATTTAAAAAAAAAAAAGTAGGACCGAAGTCAGGTGCACTCACAGGGGAGTAAGCTGTACTTCCTGGAGGGAGGAACATCACAGAATCACGGACATATGTTACAACTTCCACAGTAATCAGTGTTTGGGGGAGACACCTTGAGGTTAGGCAACTATCCTGTGTCTCCTTCAAGTTCTGCACACTAACTTTCCCATCCGCCCCTGCGCCTTGCCTGCAGCCACTAACACTACGACGTTCTGCTGGTGACTTTCTATTTCCCTCACTCTCTCTACATTCATTATTTGTCACTCTTCCTCCCCCGCAATTACAGTTACGGACTCGCAGGTACTTCTTTCGGGTGCTGGGTTACAGTCCAGGATTACCATTATTATGTTGCTCAGAGTGTTTCAGCTTTGGCCTGGGGGTCTTTCCCGTTGCCCACGGGGCCTTTGGGACGTGCCCCGCCCCCAGTTTCCCTGCATCTCCTACTCGTTGGCACTGCAGCTCCGCTCCTCTGTACCTCACCCACCGCTTCAGAGCAGCCCTTGGCTCAGGACCTCGTCCCAGCGGAGCTTGTCCCCTGGAGCAGAGCCTGCCCGCGGCCCCTTCCACGCGGCACTGGCAGGGGCAGGGCCAGACAGAGTGGTTTTTACATCTTTAAACAACTGTTTTCAAGCCCCGGCCAGTTTGGCTCAGTGGACAGAGCATCAGCCTGCGGACTGAGGGGTCCCAGCTTCGATTCCGGTCAAGGGCATGGACCTTGGTTGCAGACACATCCCCAGTAGGGGGCGTGCAGGAGGCAGCTGATGGATGTTTCTCTCATCGATGTTTCTCTCTCTCCCTTTCTCTCTGAAAAAACCAATAATATATATATATATATTTTTTAATATATTTTATTGATTTTTTCACAGAGAGGAAGGGAGAGGGATAGAAAGTCAGAAACATTGATGAGAAACATCGATCAGCTGCCTCTTGCACGCCCCCTACTGGGGATGTTCCCGCAACCAAGGTACATGCCCTTGACCAGAATCGAACCTGGGACCTTTCAGTCCGCAGTCCGACGCTCTATCCACCAAGCTAAACTGGTTTCGGCATATAAATATATATATATATATATATATATATATATGTATATTTTTTTAAGAACTGTTTTCAAAATAAAACAAAACAAAGCCTACATATTGGACTATTGATCCTTCACAGAAACTGGGCAAGCCCCACCCAGAGATACAGACTTTTACTAAATCTCACTTGCAACAAAAAGCTACTGGAAAACATCTCATCCAACTAGGGCTACTCTGAGCATGCTCTTTAGTAGAGCCCACTGCTGAGCCCCACCCCCGGTGTTTCACTAAGAAATAAACGCCCCCCGTTCCCACCCCCCCCCGTCTTATTGAGCTTGTAACTGACATATCACACGATGTCCGCGGGAGGCGTACGGCGGGATGATTCGATAGACGCATGCACTGCGAAACCATCACCAGAAATAAATGTTTCCTTAACATCCTCATCTGTTTCATGACGAGTCCACTGCACCCGGGAGGCGGGGAGACAAGGGCGTGCACGATGGCGCGGCTCCTGGGCGGCGACACCCGAATCCCCGACGGAAAGACGAGTCCCAGCGCCTAGGTGAGCGAGACACGGCAGCCCGACGCAGGGGCCAGAGGGCCAAGCCCCCAACAGGGCTGTCTTCTCCCAGCACAAAGGCCGTCCGTGAAAGCAACTCGGGAACAGTCACAAGCGGGGCTCGCCTCTGCGTTCACAGCCCACACAGCGAACTGGGGGCTGAGACGCTGCAGGTTCGGAGCCAACAGTTTCTAGAACATTCGCTGAACCCCCGGAGCCGGCTGGCTGACTCCTCTCAAAAGCCACTCTGGAGGCAGTCCGCCGCCAGAGAGAATTCCTTCGCTGCAGACACTGCGCAATCCTCAACGCGGGGAGGGGCGGGAGCCAGCTTTCCACGAATGAAGACACCCACAAAGGTCCTGTCCTGCTCCCCCTCTGGCCACCTGTGCCCTCGCTCAGCGGGGGCGGCGTGTCCCCCTGGCACTTGCTCTGACCACTGCCTCTGTCCTCCTCCCCCGGCTCACACAGCAGAAAGCGAATAGGACTCCTGAGGCTCCCGACAGCCCGGCACTGGCGTGGCCCCCGCACCTGCTTTTCACCATGCAGGCTGCCCGCTGCACTGGGACAGCCCGAGTTTTCAGGTGTATCTTACACTCGAAAAGCTGGCTTTCATTGGCCGAGTTTCCTCTTTTTTAAAATATATTTTATTGATTTTTTTTTTTTTCACAGAGAGGAAGAGAGAGAAATAGAAAGTCAGAAACATCGGTGAGAGAGAAACATCGATCAGCTGCCTCTTGCACACCCCGCACTGGGGATGTGCCCGCAGCCAAGGTACCTGCCCTTGACCGGAATCGAACCCGGGACCTTTCAGTCCGCAGGCCGACGCTCTATCTACTGAGCCACACCGGTTTCGGCAGAGTTTCCTCTTTTTTAAAGGCGCAGAAGAAAGGGTGTGTCGTAATCAATTGTATCTGCGATTTGACAACCACATAACGATGATTTCATTCCATCTTTACCCCGTCCCAGGTGACACTGACGAGCCCAGGGACACAGTGGGATGTGGCACCGAGTATAACCCCGTAACTTTTAACACTAAAATCCGCCTAACCCACTGGTCGGCAAACGGGGGCTCGAGAGCCACATGCGGCTCTTTGTCCCCTGGAGTGTGGCTCTTCCACAAAACACCACGGCCTGGGCGAGTCTATGGTGAAGAAGTGGCGTTAGAAGAAGTTTAAGTATAAAAAATGTGGCTCTCAGAAGAAATTTCAATCGTCGTCCTGTTGGTATTTGGTTCTGTGGACTACTGAGTTTGCCGACCGCTGACGTAACCTGAGTACTCTGCACAGGAGCCCATCGCCGTTAATTAAGACAGTACACACCTCTGGGCTCTCCTCCAAACTCCACACAGCAGATATTAGGTCATTTTTTCCTCTCCTTCCAGCCACATTTTTCCTCAGCACACACTGTCTGGTACTGTGAGGTCTGATCGGAACCGCCTGAGGGCAGCGCAGTTACCTGACCCAGAGCCTCTTCTGTGAGTCAGGAGGTCGGCATGAGGGGTCGTCCCGTGTTAAGCCACCCAGTGGTGTCGAGGCTGGCCCTCCCTCCCTCCCTCCCCCGCTCTCTCCATTACAGGCTTACCTGGGGAGGACCCCACGGGGCATCTGCTCCCGCGCTCAGATTTCCTCCGTGTGCACCAGGCCTGTTCACCTCAGTGTCTACCAGTCCCACCGAAAGGCCTCTACAAACTACTGCCTGGAAAGGAACCTCCTGGGAGCCTCAAGTAGAAAACTTACAGTTTTACCATTTTTAAAACTACTTTATACTAGAGGCCCGCCCGGTGCATGAAATTCATGCACAGGAGGTTGGGGGCAGGAGAGAATGAATCCCCTCAGTCCAGCCAGCACCCTCTCCAATCCGGGACCCCTTGGGGGATATCTAGGACCACTGGCTCCTAACTGCTCACCTGCCTGCCTGGTCACCCCTAACTGGCCCCCCTGCCAGCCTGATCACCCCTAATGGTCTCTGCCTGCTGGCCTGATCACCCCTAACTGCCCCCCCACCAGCCTGGTTGCCCCCAACTGCCCCCCCCACTGGCCTGGTAGCCCCCACCTGTCTCCCCACCTGTCCCCCCACCCACTGGCCTGGTCGCCCCTCACTTCTCCCCTCTGCCAGCCTGGTCGCCCCACGCAGCCTGCTATTCAGCTGTTTCTGTGAGGGCATCCTGACCAATTTGCATATTAGCCTTTTATTAGGATAGAAGATCAGTACAGATACTGGGCTTTTCTCTTGGTTAGTCCAAAGCACGGGGCTTTAAAAAACCTCTACACCAGTTAAAGAAGAGCTCTGTAAGCTGAAGAACTGGAACCAACCGAGGACAGGCTGGAAGGTGAGACGGGCCTGCATCCGCCCCAGAGGAAGTCAGTCCAGCCTGAGGAGCCACGGCGAGTCCGCACTCCCCGTGGTCAGAGTGCAGAGCAGCGCCTGGGAGGTTCCTGCTTACAGCGGTCAGGAAACCAGGAAGCAGGCCGGGTTTCCTTTCCCATTCTCGGTACATGCCACTCAGAAGGCATACACCAAGCCAACCGTCTGGTAAAGAAAAGCATCAACCACAGGAGTGTCTCCAGACACAGGCAGCTTTCCCCACTGCCAGCTGGGAACGAGGGTAACTAGAGGCCCCCAGACACCAATGAAAACATCCTTGGCATCTCTAAAACATTCTGTGAGCGACATTTCACAGTTCCAAACCATTTTAATAGTTATCTAGCGTTTGATTTAATAAGCAGAAAACTTGAGAAACTCTAAGAGGTAGGTACCTATTATCTGTTTTGATAGACAGGTAATTAGGAGCATGCAATTTCTCAGTAATGACTCAGAGTAAGTCAGGAGTACTACCTGGTTATTAATTCCACCATTATAAAGCCTGCCTAGAGCTGCCATCAGAATTTGAACAACATGTAATTAACTAAAGAGTTACCTGTGAGACAATTTGGGGATTAAAGGAAAAATGTAAACATCCACAGATAAAAAGAAATGATCATCAATGCGCCATCCATTAGAGATTACAAAATGCTGACACCCTAATTTTGTCATTCCTTCTTCACTTACAAGCTGATATACTTGTATTTTTTAAAATATATTTTATTGGTTTTTTTACAGAGAGGAAGGGAGAGGGATAGAGTTAGAAACACTGATGAGAGAGAATCATTGAGCTGCCTTCTGTACACGTCCTACCGGGGATGTGCCCTCGGCCAAGGTACATGCCCCCGACCGGAATTGAACTTGGGACCTTTCAGTCTGCAGGCTGACGCTCTAGCCACTGAGCCACACCGGTTATGGCTGATACACTTTTAGAAAGAGAAATGTCCTCATCTTTACCGTTTGGTTACCCAATGGCTCAGGCCATAAAGGGGGGGACTGAGAGCACAAACCCTCTGATCCCGTGCTTGGCTCCTCTGGCTACCAGCCCCATCACGAAGCTAACTGGGGCCCACCTGGGGTCACTTCATTAGCATAAATGCATGTATGACTGCCAGGGGCTAGTTGTTAATAACAACCAGGAAATCCCGTGTTCTGGGCGCTCTGGTGCAGGAAAGGGAGACAAAAACCAAGAATGTCTTCCCTGTTCCGTCACAGGCCTGTACGTTCTCCCTGCCAGGAAACGCCCACGCCCTCCCACTGACTCATCTTCGCCATTCAGGTCTCCGGGAAACTGGTCCCGCAGGTCCCGGGGCCCACCTCTGGACCCCCAATGCAGCCTGTATTTCCCCTCGTAGTTTGTCTCCCCCACTAGAGCGAAGCTAAGCAGGGTTGGGGACCAGGACTCTCAGGGCCCAGCACAGAGCCTGGCATTCAGTCAGAAGAGGGGGTGTGAGGGGAAAGGGAAAAAAAAGTGAGGAGACACCAACTAAGGAGCACCAGCAAAGGAGGAAGAGGAGCGAGGAGGGAGAGGAGGAGAAAGAGGCGTGGCTAATCTGGTTCACAGAATGAACCCAGGTTTTAAGGGTCAAATGTCCCAACAGCAGCAGTCCTTTGATAATTGGATGCTCTTATTTGGCAAAGATTCTCCTCCCGCTACTCACCATCCCCTAATGCATACTGTACCGGGTAGTCCTGCCCCCCCCCCCCCTTAATAGTTAATCACTTAGTCCCCAGGTCTCAGAGAACTCCCCAAAACACTCTTAATTTACCCACTGTGCAATTCAGATTAAGCAGTGTAACCATTAAGTTTTCTTTGAACAGTAAGTTTTCTTAAAAAGTGGATTTCCCCCAATTTATGTTCTCCTCTGACAACGACACTCATCCCGCGCGCCACGCTCCCCGTGACAGCTCGCGAGGGGCCGGCGAGCGAAAACCCAGCGGTGTCCGCTGCTCGGGCAGCCCCGGGCGCGGTGGGCCGCGGGAACGGGGCTGCCTGTCCCTGGGCTGCCACTCCTTTAGCCATTTTGGTAAAAAGAGGAATCTTAATAGCTGCTTTCTTTTTAAAAAATATATATTTTATTGATTTTTTACAGAGCCGAAGGGTGAGAGAAACATCGATGGGAGAGAAACATCCATCAGCTGCCTCCCGCCCCCTACTGGGGATGTGCCAGCCACCAAGGCGCATGCCCTTGATCAGAATCGAACCCTGGACCCGAGTCCGCAGGCCAACGCTCTATCCACTGAGCCACACCGGTTTCGGCTTAAGAGACGCTAAAATGTGACTCCCATGTGGCTGTTTCCCTCAGCCCATTCCACTAAGATCTGTTGTCACAGGTTCACTTCCTGCCAATTGTAAAGACACTAACTTGGACGGCAGCAAGCAGAGAGCTCCCCGAGGGAGGCAGAGCTTGGCCAAAGGGTCAGGTTCAGAAGTCTCTGGGGCCTCCCGTGCCCCCCCGCCGGGAGCAGGATGGCAGGGTGGTGCTTTACGAACGAGGCTCTCCGTTAAGCCGACGGCATGGCTGAGCCGGGCGGGATGCGCCGCGCTCAGCTGGCGGCAAGTCTGAACCAGGGCTTCCTGCGTCCGGGCGGCCGGGTCAGCACAGGCGGCAGCGGCCCCGAGGCAGGGCCTCTCCCAGCGCCGGCCACGTCTGCGGCCACTGCTCCGGGGGAAAGACATTCCGTCTCTCCGCTCAACTTCCCCCGGAGGTCGGTACAACCGCGCAGGCAAATCGATGGCAAGTCGGAGTCACCGCGCAAACTTCAGCACAACGGGGCCAAAGGCTGGGCGATGCCCTAAATGCAGGCCCCTTACTTCCAGGGAGGGGCAGACCCTAAAAACCCTAGAAAAACACACCTACTTTTTTTTTTCTTTTTAATTTCCTACCACATCTTGCTAGAGCCTGTAGTCTCAGAAGCTTTGTAGCTTCCTAGGGCCTAAGTTCAATTCTTGTTAACTAGAGGCCCAGTGCACGAATTTCATGCACTGGGCAGGGGGCGGGGGGGTGTCCCTCAGCCCAGCCTGCACCCTCTCCAATCTGGGACCCCTCGAAGGATGTCCACCAGGATCGGACCTAAACGGGCATTCGGACATCCCTGTCACAATCCAGGACTGCTGGCTCCCAACTGCTCACCTGCCTGCCTTCCTAATAGCCCCTAACTGCTTCTGCCTACCAGCCTGATCACTCCCTAACCACTTCCCTGCCAGCCTGACGTCTAACTGCTCCCCTGCCAGCCTGTTTGCCCCCAACTTCCCTCCTCTGCTGGCCTGGTCACCCCTAACTGTCCTCCCCTGCAGGTTTGATCACCCCCAACTGCCCTCCCCTGCTGGCCATCTTGTGGTGGCCATCTTGTGTCCACATGGGGACAGGATCTTTGACCACATGGGGGCAGCCATCTAGTGTGTTGGAGTGATGGTCAATCTGCATATTACTCTTATTAGATAGGATAAAGGCCTGGTGGTTTGCCCTGGCCATCTTGTGGTGGCCATCTTTTGTCCACATGGGGACAGGATCTTTGACCACATGGGGGCAGCCATCTAGTGTGTTGGAGTGATGGTCAATCTGCATATTACTCTTATTAGATAGGATAAAGGCCTGGTGGAGGCCAGCTGGTTTGCCCTGAACGGTGGGGGTTCCCTTGGGGCACAGGGCAGCCTGGGCAGGAGGCCTGTGGTGGTTTGCAGGCCAGCCACACCTCCTGGTGACCCAAGCGGAGGCCCTGGTATCTGGGATTTATCTATCTTCTACAATTGAAATTTCGTAGCCTGGAACAGAGCCAAGCTTTCTCCTCCCTCTGTGGTGGCAGCCATTTTTGTTGGAATTTATTTATCGTCTATAATTAAAACTTTGTAGCCTTAAGTGGAGGCCTGGGCCGACCAAAGAAGGTGGAAAGCTTGACTTCCTCCATTGCCAGGGGCAACCCTAGCCTCCCTCCTGCTCTCTCCATGGCCACAGTCATCTTGGCTGGTATTAATTTGCATACTCGCTCCTGACTGGCTATTGAGTGTGGCTTGTGGGAGTGACGGAGTGATGGTTAATTTGCATATTGCTCTTTTATTAGATAGCATATAACCAAAACAGTCGTAGGCGATGTCTTTTAAAAGCTCTCTCTCCAGAGAGGAAGTTGGTGGTGGTACAGATGCAGTGGGACTGGCCAGAGGCATGGCGGGACTGGGAGAAGGATAAAGAGAATTCATTTTACTCTTCTACTTTTGTGTATGTTCAAAGTCCTTCGTAACAAAGCTTTCTTTTTTAAGCACTATCTTCATAACTGAGCCAGAAACTGCTCACACGGCCCCGACAAGGCCAAGCACAGATGGGGGTTACTAGGGTGTCCTGATAACGCTTCTCGGACGTGCCTTTACATTACACAGAAAAGCAGACCGAGGAGAGCTAACCCGACATAACTAGGTGCTTCCACACGGAGGTGTCCAGCCCAAGATAAAAGACCTCCGGCAATGAAGAGCCACAGGGGCGGGGGGTCTCTTGTTGAAGTGGCTGCTTCATCGCCCTAATGTGAAGCCCGCAGCCAACAAGCCCCACCCAGAACACTCTTCGTCAGATGTTTCCTAAGCATCTTCTCTGAAGCAGGCCCTGCCACGGGCTCGGGAGCCGGGGGTGGGAAACAGCTCACCTGCAGGTGCAGGGAGACAGGTAAGGAATGTGAGGGACCTCGGGGGGGGGGGGATAAGCATGTGGAAAGGAAACAGCGGAAGGGGGGCTGTTATTTTACATGGCGTGATCAGAAAACACATTTCCGATAGGCAGAAAAGGGATGCTGGGGGTTCGGCCCAGGAGGCTATAAAAATACATAGGTCAGCCTGGTGAGTGTGCCTCAGGGCTTGAGTGCCAACCCACAAACCAAGAGGTTACCAGCTGGATTCCCGGTCAGGGCACACGTCCAGATTGTGGGCTCGATCGTCGGGAGGGGCATGCAGGAGGCAGCCAACTGATGGTGTTTCTCTCTCATTGATGTTTCTCTCCGCCCCTCTCCCTTCCTCTCTACCTAAAAATCAGTTTATAGAAACAAATTAAAATGCCCACTGACCTTTAAAAAACCACCGCAGTTAATACTTGAACGGCACTCCTCTGTGCCACACACTGTTCTAAACCCCCCCAATCCCACACCAGCCCTGTGGGTGGGTTCTAGCAGCAGCCCACTTAAAAATGACGAAACTGAGCGATGGAGAGGTGAGGACGCTTTCCTGAGGTCACATGGCGCCTATGCCAGTGGTCAGCAAACTGCGGCTCGAGAGCCTCAGTGCGCCGCTCTGTTGCCTAAATAGTTTGCCGACCACTGTCCCACGCGATGCTCAGGGCGCACATCCCTGCACTCCCCGACGCGGAGGGCGAGGCTGTGCCCAGGGCGTGGTGGCAGGTGTGACACGGAGTGGGGGGAACGGACAGTCCCACCAGTGTCCTCCTCTAACAGGAACAGACTTCCAGGGGTCACCTGACAGTTGAAAATAACCTCCTTAAAAAAGGTAAGATAGTGGCCAACCCAGACCGACAAAAAGGCACTTGAGGGAAACAGACAGTGCAGGTGTTTAAAACTAACAGCCACACTTACGTCCTCAGCAATAAAAGGAGATATGACATGCATGAAAAGATTCTATTTTGAGAGTGTGGGCATGTGGGAGGGGGAATCTGGGAAATAAAGTGTAATAGAAAAAACAGAGGCTCTCACACTGTGGAATGAAGAGAACAAAAGGAGAGGATGCAGCTCATTCCAAGAAATCCAACTCAGCTCACAGGTGTTCTTCCAAGAAATAATGCTTACAAGTGAGTGTTTTCCACGTTTGTCATCACACGTTAAAAAATTAGAAACATTTTCACACCTTTAATTAAACAACAGAACTTCATCGCACACGTGGAAACGAAATTATTCATACAAATTTTAAAAAGTAAAAAATGAACCTGGTCTTTTTGGGCCTAATCATGGAAGCTAGCACTTTAGCTTCTTAATCTTTACTGAAGAATCATCTTCCATACTTCAAGAATCGACGGCATGACAGCTGTGTGTACGTTTCGTCTCAGCCCGTTCAGACAGGAAGTAGAAACAAACATCCAGAGGAGAAACGACTGGAATTAGTCTGTGCGTGCACCCCACTAACAGGAGAACTCTCGCCGAAACCGGTGTGGCTCAGTGGCTAGAGCGTCGGCCTGCGGACTGAAGGGTTCCAGGTTCGATTCCGATCAGGGGCATGTACCTTGTTTGCGGGCACATCCCCAGTGGTGGGTGTGCAGGAGGCAGCTGATCGATATTTCTCTCTCATTGATGTTTCTGACTATCCTTCTCCCTTCCTCACTGTAAAAAACTCAATTAAATATATATATGTGTGTGTGTGTGTGTGTGTGTGTGTATATATATATTTTTTTTTTTTAAAGAGAATTCTCGACAGTGGGAGGCCGTGAATTTGGTGGACAGGATGGACGGGACGGTGGGACCCCTCATTCCATAATCAGTCTGCCACTGACCGGCAGGATGGGGCTGGATCTGCTACCTAACTTCTCTGAGCCGTGATTCCTGCACCTGAAAACCCGCATGTCAGCTCTCAAGTGCCACCTATAAGGATATGTAATTCCAAAATGTTATGATTCTACCAAGTGCCTAGTGGTTAATATCGGTTACAGGAATGACCTTTTGTTAAGCGTGCATTTTTTTCCTAGAGAAGTGGTTAGATTCCAGATTCCTGAGCAGCACCGGGCCTCTGGGAGCCGTTCCCAGGGGACTATTTTGGTAAGTTTGTTATTTCTCAGCGTCTCACCAGCAATCAGCGAGCGGTGCTGCGCTTTAATGACAGCCTGAAGTCAGAGCGGGCTGGGCTCTGCCTGTAGCTGCAGGCGGGGTCCCTGGGAAAAGTAACAGTTGCTGCCACATAAAGAACCATCCTGGGGGCAGCCTGCCAGGGAGAACCAGGAAGGGGGATTGTTTTCCTTCTGAGAGGAACACAGGTTGAATTTACCGAGCTTCCGAGGAAGAATTTGTAACGTGGAAAACACAAAAAACTTCAAGGCAGAGGTTTATGTGAGAGGTAACCAACACTTCTGTTTCACAATAAAAAGCTGAAATTGTAAAATTTCACAATGACAGTTGAGTTAAAATGGGTATTTTAAAATGTGCAAAATGACTACAAACTTTCCCTCCTCTATCGCCTAAGTCCAAGATATCTTAGAGATGGACTTCCTATAATTCAAAGTTGCAATTATGTCACGTGAAACTCAAGTCTCCGGCTCACTACAGCAAAACTGGATGTAAGAGGTGTTTGGGATGGACTACAAACACGGAGAACACAGGAGGGGAAAGGTGCGGGTGAAAATTAAATTATAGTGGTTTCACTTTGGGACGAGGGCAACTTCTCTCAGTTCACTGCCATAGACGCTTGAACTAATTTCTTTTCTCCCATTCAAGGCTTATGTGCTGCAAAAAATAAGCGAGTCCTGCATTATCTGTGCTGGTCTATGAACCTATGATGTTCTTAACCAAGCCCATTATAATATGGCAGTTTCTGGGGCAGTTTAGTTTCTTTAGCTAATCAGAAGGATGATTTGTACATCAATGCAAAACGTACAGTTTTGGAAAATAATACAATAACACAATAACCAATAACAACACAAGAATAAACGCTATATTTCCCATACTCACAACTGTTTAGCTGCATCCTGTGTATCAGCATATATCGGCTAACTTAAAAAAAAAAAAACCTGTTGGAAAATATGAAACATGCTATGAACCCTAAGCTATTCCAAGATCAATTATCTTGAAAAAATAAACTTTTTTAAAACCAAGATGTTAACATGATATTGTGCTGAAAAAAATAACGCCAGCAGCTACTACACAGGTCGAACCGGCCCTGGGCAGTGCGCACTGTGACGCGGGGACAGGAATGTCGCCGAGTTACACCGGCTCCAGCTTACAGTCCTGCCGGCGGGCCGGCACGTGGCTGTCGGGTGCCGGTTCACCGTCTTTACCGATCATTTATACAGGATACGTATGAAACGGAAAGAGGTTACTAGTTATACTGACTTCCAAAGGGGCTGGAGTTGAAAAAGAAAACCAAAGGCATGCCGAGCGGTAAGGACGTCTGCCCGGAGTGCTGAAATCCCTGTGGTTACGAGCCCGCTGCTCCCCGGGGGAGTCCTCAGGCCCGTGTCCGGCACAGCGGTCAGGAGCGGCAACCTCTTCCCGTTCCCGGTGTTGTGATTATTGTTTAAAATATACTGTATTGATTTTTTACAGAGAGGAAGGGAGAGGGACAGAGAGAAACACCGATCAGCCGCCTCCTGCACACCCGCTACTGGGGATGTGCCCCCAACCAAGGAACATGCCCTTGACCGGAATCGAACCCGGGCCCTTCAGCCGCAGCCCGACGCTCTATCCACTGACCCAAACCGGTTAGATCAACACATTTCCGGTATTGACGCTGATTTAAATGTTCTGAGTTTAAAGTTGTTCTTCCTTCCTTGAGTCTCACGAGTTAAAGAAGCCAACAGATTTCGGTTAAGTAACCGATACTATTTTGTCGCTCGTAGAAGATAAAGTATTTTGTGGCGGGGCAGAGAAATCCCAGAAAAGTGTTAAAAATGCAGATTTCCAGGCCAAGCTCCAGAATTCTGACTCAGCTGGTCTGTCTGGGGTTCAAACACCTGCATTCCTACAAATCCCCAGGTGATCTTTTCTTTCCTTTTCCTTTGGTTTTGGGGTTGTTTTTAAGAGAGGAAGGAAGAGGAAGAGGAAGAGAAAGAGAGAAACATCAATGATGAGAATCACTGATCGGCTGCTTCCTGCACGCCCCGCACTGGGGACCGAGCCCCACACGGGGGACCGAGCCCCGCACTGGGGACCGAGCCCGCACTGGGGACCGAGCCCCGCACTGGGGACCGAGCCCCGCACTGGGGACCGAGCCCGCACGGGGGACCGAGCCCGCACGGGGGACCGAGCCCCGCACTGGGGACCGAGCCCCGCACGGGGGACCGAGCCCGCACTGGGGACCGAGCCCCGCACTGGGGACCGAGCCCGCACGGGGGACCGAGCCCCGCACGGGGGACCGAGCCCCGCACGGGGGACCGAGCCCCGCACGGGGGACCGAGCCCCGCACGGGGGACCGAGCCCCGCACTGGGGACCGAGCCCGCACTGGGGACCGAGCCCCGCACGGGGGACCGAGCCCCGCACGGGGGACCGAGCCCGCACTGGGGACCGAGCCCGCACGGGGGACCGAGCCCGCACTGGGGACCGAGCCCGCACGGGGGACCGAGCCCCGCACGGGGGACCGAGCCCCGCACGGGGGACCGAGCCCGCACGGGGGACCGAGCCCGCACGGGGGACCGAGCCCGCACTGGGGACCGAGCCCGCACGGGGGACCGAGCCCCGCACGGGGGACCGAGCCCCGCACGGGGGACCGAGCCCGCACGGGGGACCGAGCCCGCACGGGGGACCGAGCCCGCACTGGGGACCGAGCCCCGCACGGGGGACCGAGCCCCGCACGGGGGACCGAGCCCGCACTGGGGACCGAGCCCGCACGGGGGACCGAGCCCCGCACGGGGGACCGAGCCCCGCACGGGGGACCGAGCCCCGCACGGGGGACCGAGCCCCGCACGGGGGACCGAGCCCGCACTGGGGACCGAGCCCCGCACGGGGGACCGAGCCCCGCACGGGGGACCGAGCCCCGCACGGGGGACCGAGCCCCGCACGGGGGACCGAGCCCGCACGGGGGACCGAGCCCCGCACGGGGGACCGAGCCCGCACGGGGGACCGAGCCCGCACGGGGGACCGAGCCCGCACGGGGGACCGAGCCCGCACGGGGGACCGAGCCCCGCACGGGGGACCGAGCCCCGCACGGGGGACCGAGCCCCGCACGGGGGACCGAGCCCCGCACGGGGGACCGAGCCCCGCACGGGGGACCGAGCCCGCACGGGGGACCGAGCCCGCACGGGGGACCGAGCCCGCACGGGGGACCGAGCCCGCACGGGGACCGAGCCCGCACTGGGAAGTGGGCCGTGACCTCCTGCTGCTTCGCAGGTCATCTCTCAACCACGGAGCCGTGCTGGCCGGGCTCCCAGGTGGTCTTGATGAACTGATCCTGTTTCATGAAAACATCTTTACTTTTCCCTGAAACCCTTTCCGCTGACCTGACCCCGTAGCTGGGATTTGCCCCAAAACAACGGGGCCGGGGCCGGGGCCGGTGAGAAGGGGACACGGGAACAAGATGGACCGTAAATTAAAAGCTGCTGGTGCTGCGTGATGGGTACATGAGAGTTCACGAGGTCACTTCCTCTACTTCCGTGCGTGTTTGAAATTTTCCAAAAGAAAAGAAGAGAAAAGCTCTGTAAAGACCAAAACATGTCCGCCACCCTGCTCTGCAAGAGCCTGCCGTCAGACGTTTGATCTTCACTTCCCCAACTACAGGAGGGGCCCACAATCCCTGTCACCAACTTCCAAAGTCGACAGGCCCCTAAAATCACTCTGAACTCATTAAGCCTCCGAGGCTCCCCTCGCCTCCTGAGAGACTGGGGTGTAACACCAGCGCGGGTGAGCGCGGGCGGAGCACAGGCGCGGCGTGCAGAGGGAGGAGCGGCGTGCAGAGGGAGGAGCGGCGTGCAGAGGGAGGAGCGGCGTGCAGAGGGAGGAGCGGCGTGCAGAGGGAGGAGCGGCGTGCAGAGGGAGGAGCGGTGTACAGAGGGAGGAGCAGTAACCTGACCTTGGAGAAAGCTGGCAAACACCACCCCTCCCAGGTGACCCAGGGAAGGACACCAACCTCTCAGGCCTAAGAGTTTAGTTAGAGCAGTGCTCAGCAAACCGGGGCTCGTGAGCCACATGCGGCTCTTTGGCCCCCTGAGTGTGGCTCTTTCACAAAATGCCACGCACACACGGTGCGATTGAAAGTTCGCAGCCCATGCGCAGAAGTCGGTTTTCGGCTCTCCAAAGAAATTTCAATCGCTGTACTGTTGCTGTTTGGCTCTGTTGACTAATGAGTTTGCCGATCGCTGAGTTAGAGAGTGGTCTGAGGGGGTCTGAAAACTGGGCTGGTAGAAGTTCAGGTGAAACGTCGGGCGGCAGTCATGTTGAAATGATGTGACCATGAAATGATGTGATGAGAACGCACTTCATCTCTGCGGTGCTCCTCCCCAGGTCACACAGCCCCGTCTCGTCCCGAGGAAAACACCAAACCAGTGACGGCAGAGGAATGTTCGACAGAACTCCTGACCAGTACTGCTCAAGATTGTCAAGATCAGTGGTTGGCAAACTCACGAGTCAACAGAGCCGCTGTCTGCCAACCGCTGGTCAAGATCATCAAAACAGAGAGAGTGAGTTAGAAAGACAGAGACAGCCGCTACCTGGTGTCACTTGTAGGTGGAATCTAAAAAAGCTGAACTCGCCCAAACCGGTGTGGCTCAGTGGACACAGCGTTAGCCTGCGGACTGAAAGGTCCCGGGTTCGATTCCGGTCAAGGGCATGTACCTTGGCTACGGGCACATCCCCAGAAGGGGGCGTGCAAGAGGCAGCTGATCGATGTTTCTGACTTTCTATTCCTCTCCCTTCCACGCTGTGGAAAATCAATAAAATATATTTAAAATAAATAAATAAATAAATAAATAAATAAAAAGCAAGGTTCACAGAATTAGAGGCTCTGAGCCTGAACTCTCTCCTTTTCACACTCACACTCACCCCCCCCCCCCCCCCCCCGTGTGATGAACCCAGCTCTCCTGTATCATCCCGACATCCTCGCCCACAGCCTTCACTGATCACCGGCGAACCGTGAGATGCCGTGCACACACTAGAAATACTCAGGATGTGAGCCAAAGTCCTGGCAATCCGGGGGAGAGGCAGAACTGGGGAAACAGGGGCTGTTTGCTGAAGGAACTGCAGACTGCACACGGAATCCAAACCTTTCTGATCACACAGCCCGCCATCAGTCAATTTTCTGTACATTCCTTCCATTCCATGTACATGCATTTATTTACCCATTAACCATGAAAACGTGTTATGTACCAATATATTCTATACCTTAAAAAAATCACATAAGCCACCTGAAACCGATGTGGCTCAGTGGATAGAGCGTGGGCCTGCGAACTGAAGGGTCCTGGGTTCGATCCTGGTCGGTCAAGGGCATGTACCTTGGTTGCGGGCACATCCCTGGTGGGGAGTGTGCAGGAGGCAGCTGACATTTCTCTCTGATCGATGTTTCTCTCTGATCGATGTTTCTAACTCTCTATCCCTCTCCCTTCCTCTCTGTAAAAAAATCAATAAAATATGTTTTTTTTTAAAAATCACATAAGCCAAAATATTAAAAAGCTGAAGATAAATAATGAGTTAAGTTCCAGTGTTCTCATCCTGCACCCCATGCACATCCTGTCCCACAAAGAAGCACCCTAGGAGCTCCTTAGGGTGAGGGATCGCTAAGGACCGGGAAAAGAAAACGAGAAAAGGTCTTAGTGGGGAAACTGAGGCAGCGAAGCGCTCTCAGGCACCCGAGGCGTGTCGTGTCAAGAGTCCTCATTTCCCGCCCTGGAGTCACTACAGAGCCAGACGGAATGCGAGTTGCTGCGCTGTGCTAACCTTTGTGAAAAACAAAACAAAACCCTTTTCTGAAAGAGCGAGGTTGTTTTTCTGATACGCCTGTTCTTTGTGGCAAATAACTGTAATGCCAAGGCACGGCTCCAAATTAGTCACTTGCTACAATTTAAAAATACTTCACTCCAACAGTTTGCTCTGCCACACCGGTTTTAGCCCATTTCTTCAGCTTTCTCTGACAACAGTGTCTCCGTACGAAGATTCACACGAAGGCTGAGATTAGAATCTAAAAACAGCCCTAGATGTAGCAGTCTATTTTATCCCGGGAGTGTCCAGCTTCTCTCTAAACTGTTCTTTTCCTCATGTCAGAGTAATAAACGCACATTTTTAAACGAGTAACGCACAGCTAGGAGGCTGCAGAAACGCGTGACTTTAGAAGAGAAGGAAAGACAGTCACGGCCATCTCTCTCTCCAGATGGCATTTTGTAGGGGAAGCCTCGGCCCTGGGGCCCAGGGTGGCTGGCTGCCTTCAGGGATGCTTTATGCGAGTCCACATTTTTGCTTGGGGTCAACTGAACTGACATTGCTTTCGGTTCCTTTACATTAAAACCAGCGTCCTAGCCGGCTTGGCTCAGTGGACAGAGCGTCAGCCTTCGGACGGAAGGGTCCCAGGTTCGATTCCGGCCAAGGGCACACATGCCTGGGTTGCAGGCTCGACCCCCAGTGGGGGGCGTGCAGGAGGCAGCCGATCAATGATTCCCTCTCATCATCGATGTTTCTCTCTCTCTCTCCTTCTCCCTTCCTCTTTGAAATCAATAAAGAAATATATTTTTAAAAATAAAATAAATTAAAACCAGCAACTGTTCACATGCAAGAGCTTTAGGCGTCCTGGTGTTCAAGTCCAAGTTCATTACATAAAAGTGGAGTAATCCAGATCATCTTTTAAAGTTCTGGCCTAATTCCCCAACTTTGTAAGTGTCAAGCGGTCACACCCCCAGCCTGTATTTCATACTTAAACTAGATTTAAAGGGTTCCCTCTCCACCCAGCACAGAACAAATCCTTTTGAGTAACAAGGTTTTTGAAACCCAGTAAGTTGTGGGCATTCCACTCGGAGTTCCTTCCCTGAAGCCAGACCACTCCCCATTAGTCAGTTCTCCGATAACCCCCTCAATTTCCAAATCAGAGGCGAGGAGGAAGACTACGTTGTTGAGCGCTCGGCGTGCAGCAGGTGTGGCATGCGCCAGGACTACCTCCCCCGCCAGCAGGAAATGTCCTCACCACCTGGTTTTCCGGAGCGAGGTCTAAGAAGCCTGGGCGAGTCAGGAAACTGGCCCGAGGTCTTAAAGCCACTGGAGTGGCCCAGGAAGGCAGCTCCAAAGTCCAAGCTTCACCTTCAACACCTGCTCGTCCTGTGATTGGCTCGTGACTTTTACTCTCAACGAGGCTGAAAAACTTTTTTTATAATTAACTTTTTTTATTGTTTAAAGTATTGCAATGCTTCTTTGCCTCTGTATCTATTTTTTCACCATTTCTTTTCTTTAAAAAATCTTGCCTCTGCAAACTAGAAATAAACATACAATAACAAAAAATGTTTGAGTCCCCATTTCAATGTCCAACAGTTCTGAGTCCCAGTTTCAATGTCAAACAGTTCCTTCTGTGTCCGTGTCAGCCATGGTGTCTGGGTGGCGGACACACGCTGGAAAAGTTCTTACATGTCCACCTACAAGGACTTTCTTGAGCACTTAACTGTTTCCGACCCCTGGCCGTCCCTTCCTTACACCACAAAGTCTTTTTATTGTATGGACAGCTGTTATCTAAGTGACACAGCCCACAGGGCACACGGAGGGCCCAAGGACTGTACAGTTCAAGAGCTGCATAAACAGTCAGCACATTGGTATCAGCAGAACTGTAGGAATTTGATAACTTCAATGCTAATCAGCTACAAAACTGTTGGACGGACTTCCTATTACTGGGCAAACGAGCATATTTAGTTAACCCCAAAATATCACCAACCGAAAGCAATTAGAGCATTCCCACCCTGAATCTCGGGCTCTCTGGCCATAAATCCTGAAACAGTTTGCATGGGAAGCTGACTGAAAAGACTTTTCTCAGAGGCTGTTAGAATCAACACGAAAATTCAAACTGTAGAAAGCACTGCCTTTACTTCCGAAATCTTTTCCAAGATACAAGTGTGTGTGTTTGATCGAAAGCGAGAGCCTCGGTTTCCCAAGCTGCTGTTTAACAGGAGCCGAGTCCCCCGGGCTTCCAGACTCCCGTGCGGGCCTGGGTGTGGGGCTGCTCAGCTCCTCTGTGCTCCGTGACCCGACCTGGCACAACACAGCAGCGGTGGCTTCCGTGTCCAGCCGCTGCCCTCACGTCAGTAAGCCGTGGCCTGGGAGGAATGCCCTCGCCCACACAAGATCTTTCTTCCTTACGTGAGTCCGGAATAATCGTATAAAAGGCACATCATGGGATCCTATGATCTGCAGGAAAGAATTTCTTAACGGCAATTTAACTGTGTGAAAACAGCGAACTTTCTCCCTCCATGAAAGCTTCCTAGTGAGGGCCAGCGAGATGCCAGGCTACCTAACAAGGATATGTCTGTATCTGCAGAAATACAGATCCTCAGGAAAAGAAGCTTCCGGAGAAGGTGGAAGGGACTCCCCGAGAGACAGAGAGGCCCAGAATAAAAGGCAACCAAGAAATGCCCTTTGCCTCGGCATATTTACAAAGTTTTATTATGATTAAGTGGATAAATATTTGTTAACTTCTGGATCTAGAAATTATTTTGGATGTCAAAAAACAAAAAAAAAAACAAACCTTGGATAAATGAATTTCAATTAAAATGCTGAATTTTAGTAAATTGCCTCATTTCTTTCCCCATGCGAATGGGCTGGCAAAGGATAAAATTCAAGTATTTTTTTCCAACCTGGTTTTGATAAGCCGTGCTGTCTCCAAGACATTATTAACCAATTTGAACTTTAAGTAGAAAGAATATGGCTCATGAGGAAAGAGACCTCATTCAATGACCTACCCTTAATTTGACAATGGCCAGCCCTGCAGATAATTAAAAGCTTGAGAGTTATGTTTTCAATGTTTAACTGCTCTTTATCTATCATACTAGAGGCCTGGTGTACGAAATTTGTGCACAGGGGGCAGGGGACATCCCTTAGCCCAGCCTGCACCCTCTCAATCTGGGACCCCTTGAGGGATGTCCGACTGCCCGTTTAGGCCCAATCCTAAATGGGCAGTCGGACATCCTTCTCACAATCCAGGACTGCTGGCTCCAAACTGCTCACCTGCCTGCCTCCCTGAGTGCCCCTGACAGCTTCTGCCTGCCAGCCTGATCACCCCCTAACCACTTCCCTGCCAGCCTAATTGATGTCTAACTGCTCCTCTGCCAGCCTGTTTGCCCCTGACTTCCCTTCTCTGTTGGCCTGGTCCCCCTAAGTGCCCTCCCCTGCAGGCCTGATCGCCCACAACTGCCCTCCCTTGCAGGGTCTGGAACCTCCCAACAGCCCTCCTCTGCTGGCCATCTTGTGTTGGCCATCTTGTGTCCACATGGGGGCATCCCTCTTGTGTGTTGGAGTGATGGTCAATCTGCAAGTTACTCTTTTATTAGGTAAGATATGTTCAAAGGGGTGTATCTTACATAACCAGTGGGCTCACTTATGAGGACCAGATCCAAGGTTTCTGTATGCTCCTTGGTCTAGAATCCATCTCTGCTTCTGGGATTAATCATCTCTTCAAGATGGAAATACAAACCCCAAATCTAGGTATGACTGTGATCTTTTCCACAGAATTTAACTTTATTTACCTGTCAGTTATAAGGCTCATGTCTAACCATACACCTTCCAAGCAACAGCAGATGAAGGGAAAGTTGTAAAAAGCTGCCATAAATCACCAAATATTTTTTATGCTTCATTTATGTCAAGATTTGATACTTCCATTTACGAATTAATTTTCCTGATTTTACAGCACTCAAAAATTTTAGATTTTATTATTTATACCACCATTGAAAAAAAAACACATTAAGAGATTCATAGGAAGGCAAATTTCTATAGGTTCCTACATAGGATCCATTTTTCAAAATATAAAAATATTTGATTAAGTGTAGATCATCTGGAAACTTCTTAAGTCCCTTCCACTCTTTACCCATTAACCTACACTGGGGGCTAATTTTCAATCCAACCATCAATATCTTTCAATACCAATATCAACATCTTTCCATATAATCTTTTTTAAGTATATGTGTGTGTGTGCGTGTGTGCGTGTGTGTGTGTGTATGTGTATGTGTGTGTGTGTGTGTGTGTGTGTGTGTATTATTTCAGAGAGCAAGGGAAAGGGAGAGAGAGATAGAACTATCAATGAGAAAGAATCACTGATTGGCTGCCTCCTGCACGCCCCCGACCGGGGATAGAGCGTGCCCTTCACCAGAATCGAACCCAGGACCCTTCAGTCACAAGGCCAGCTCTCTATCCACTTAGCCAAACCAGCCATGGCCACATAGTCTTTATAACCTGCCAGATGCTTTCTGTGACTCCTGACTGGCCTGCCTATACACTTCTAATAATAGTCCCTCTTCTTATCTATCAAATCAGAAAACAGAATTCACCTTACAAATATTTGGTCTAAGGCCGCGACAGAAATTTAGCAATACATTATGTGATACAATGGTAACAGTTAATACTCAACTAAAGGATACTCAATGACATAGCCTGGCGGAGCTCTGAAAACAATTACATGTTAGCTTTCACTGCAGACGTGTTTGAAACAATGTCTTTGCTGGGGATGGTAAATCCCACGTTGGTACCCAATTAACATCATTCTAAAATAACCCCCAACTTCGAAAGGATTCCTAAGCAGTTACAAGACTTGAATCGAACGAGCAGGGGATCTAAGACCTGGGTTTTGGTTATGATTCTACCTACAACTCAGCTGTCACCTTGGGTAGGTCATTTGCCACCCCCACGGCCTCACTATCTTCAACTAAACAAGGAAGAAATTGCACTAAATTTTCTTTAGGGTCGATTCCAACTCGAAAATTCTATGCCGGGGACAGGAGAGGACTTGGCTCTGGGTGATGGGCACACAGTGCAATCCACAGACCTCGTACACACAGAACCCCACACCTGAATCCTAGGTGTTCATGCTGACCAATGCCGCCCCAACAAATAAATAGAATACAATAAAGAAAGTTCTATGGAATTTCAGTCTCTTCACTTCAAAGATAAGCAGCAGATGAGAACGACCAATTAGCCTAGTTTTTTTTTCCTTAAAAAAAAAAAAAAGGGCCCCAACATGGGGTGCTTTCTGGGGTTGGTGTTTTTATCTAGGAAAATCAACCGCCAATGAAAACGGCATCGCTAAAATAGAAAGAAAATCACAGACTTGGCTAAAATAGAAACTTCCATCACCCCTGGGCCATTTTGTCAATAGTTCTTCCAAGGCAGCTTACTCTGATCACTGGCTCCCTAAAACAGAAATACGGAGAGCCGTTTCCTTCTCATCCCCCCGGGGATTCAATCCGAATAAAAAAGCACGGCGTCTGACAGCCATCTGCAACTTCAGGGCAAGTTGCGGGCGCGGAAGAAAGCTCCGCAGAGCTCCCTGATGGCTCGCACTGAGGCGGGTGATGGGAGCTGAGAAGCGGTTCTTATTATAAGACGGGAAACTCGGGGGGGGGGGGGGGGAGGCGGGGAGACGGGGGGCAGGTGGCGTCTGGAAAGGGAAGCAGAACTGCCGGGAGGGGATGTGGGTCGAGGAGGACCTTCAGGCAACAGGTCTGGAGCCAGCACCGAAGTCGGGCCCGGGAGGGGTGGGCGCCGCCGCCCCTGCGCCGCCCGCACGGCCCCACCCGCACCGCCTCGCCCCCGCTTCAGGCCCCCGGGAGGCAGCCGGCTCCTGCGGCAGAAACCTCCCTCCTCGCTGGCTTCCCCCGGCCTCCGGCCCCGCAGGCCCTCCGATTCCTCACGCCGAGGCCGGCCCGGCCTGCCGCCGCCGCCTCCCGGGTCCCCGCGGCCCCGCAGCCCGGTCCCCGCCGCGGCCCGCTCACCTGCACCTGTTGGCGGAAGCGGCGCGGCCCGGGCGCCGCCGGCCGCCAGGAGCAGCAGCAGCGGCGGCAGCAGCGACGCCGGGGGCCCCGGCATCTCGCCCACGGCCCGGCCCGGGGCCGGCTCTCGCTCGGGCTGCCTCCCGTCAGTCGGTCCGTCAGTCGCTCCTGCCTCCCTTACGCCGCCTCGGCGGCACCGCGCCGGCTGCTCCGGAGCGCACGTCGCTTCGGCCGAACCTCAGCCCGGCTCCCGGTCCGCGCCCGCCGCTCCGGCCCCAGAACCACCATCCTTCCCGCCCGCCCCGCCGCCGCCGCCGCCGCCGCCTCTCAACAGCAGCAACGGCAGCAGCCCTGCGGAACCCCGGGCCCCGGCAGCCGCGCTCCCGCCGCCATGATGGGCTGCGTCATGTGACGTAGAGCAGGAGGCGGGAGGCCGTGACGGACAGCCCAGCTAGCCAATGGCCAGCTCCATAGGGCGCAGGAGGCCCCGCCCATTAACCTGCCAGAGAGAGAGTGTGTGTGTGCGTCTCTGGGGGTGCGCCCCCTGCAGTCCGAGAAGTGCGTGGGCAGCAGGTAATGCCGGCAACTATTTTAAATTTAAAAACACAGGAGAGCATGAAGACAATAAAAAGCATCCAGGATCCATCCTGGATTTTCCTCTCCCTGTTTTGAAACATGTTTCGCCTTCGGCCTTTTTTACTGGTCGGAGCCGTTCCAGGCTCTTCCCCTTAAGGTCGACCTGCACATCCTGTGAGCCCCCAAGGAGCTTTTGGCTTTTTATCTCAGCTCACCCGGAACAGAATCCCTGCTCCCTCACACCCCGGACTCAGATCCTGAGCGCAAGCCATTCCCTTTGCCAAGCGTGCCCTTCCGGTCCCATCCTGGACACCTGGACACTCCCTTGCATCTGTCATCACCGGAGGCCGCTCCCCGATCCCAGGAGAAATGACTCATGTCTCCTAATGCCCCGCCCGGCCCTGGGCAGACTGCATTCCCAGGTGCCTTATTTTATTGTTCCCGTGACTGTAAGCTCCTTGAAGACAAGAACTGTTTGGCTCAGTGGATAGAGCGTCGGCCTGCAGACTGAAAGGTCCAGGTTCGATTCCGGTCAAGGGCATGTACCTAGGTTGCGGGCACATCCCCAGTAGGTGTGCAGGAGGCAGCTGATCGATGTTTCTGACTTTCTATCCCTCTCCCTTCCTCTCTGTAAAAAAAAAAAAAATCAATAAAATCTATTTTAAAAAAACAACTGTGCCCATGTCAGCGGGGGTCCCCCGGGGGCTGGCTCAGAGTAGGGGTTCTCTAAAGGAAGGGTGCCCGTTCTCTTCCTGGGAACAGCTCCCAGGTCCAGCCTCTCTCCCCTCCCAAGGACAAGGTCCAGCCAACAGGGGGAAAGGGTAGAGAAAGCATTTTCCAGAAGGGAAGGAACAAGGAACGTAATGGTGGGAGGCCTAGAGGTTGGGCAAAAGTTGGGCTTTTCTGGAAAATACACTATGGTCCGGTTTGTGCCCGAGAGGAACTGATCTGAATCGTATCAGATGGGCTCTCCCAACGGGCAGTGGGGGGGGGGGGGCAGCGCCCCAATTCTCCAAACTCCTCCATCGCCCACCCTGCATGCCCCCTCTGCGTGGTGCTGACCCCGCGCTGGACGGGCGATACGTGCCCAGAGACTATCTGTCAAAATGCGGGAGGTGAGCCGTCAACACCTAAGAAGACAAGCAGTAGCTGGCGTGAGACATTCTGAGTGACAGCGTCCGTGGCTATCTGCTGATCGCCACCTGGGAGTGGGGAGGAAGGCGAAGATCTAGGAAAGAGACGCACGATCGCCCTGAGGTGCTGTGACATCTAGGGACATCTAGGTCGTGGAGTCCCAGGAAGCGGGGAACGCCCTCGCCCAGGAGCTGCTGAGCTTGCCTGCATCTATCCTCGGAAAAGTGCACCCACACGCACTTCCCGGCTCTTCTCCTTAAGGTGGACCTGCACGTCCTCTGAGGACCCTGCCAGCCCCGGATCGGATCGCACAGCGGGTTTCCTCATCACCTGAGCCAGCCCAAAGGTCCTCTGAGAAAACTCCTCCCCGCTCCTCCCCACTCCACAGAACAGGGGTTGAGGTGCACATTCCTCAGAGGTTGTCTAATGGCAACCTTTACCCCAACACCCACCCGGCCACTCACACCTTTGCCCCGTGCTCCGTGCTTCTCCTGACGACTCACAGAATGTGGGAAACAAATGAAAACCTGCCGGCCTTGTCTCATTTCACCTCCGAGTCGGAAAATAACCTTCGGCACAAATGTGGGATTTAGATCCCGAACTGTGATGGGGGGAGGTGTCCCGCAGGTTACCTCGATCTGTGCGTGGAGGTCAGGCACATCTGTCGCAGCTGCGTCACAGAAGCACTGTGCTATGCGAGGCCACTGCACACCTCTTCCCACTCCAGCTTCTGAGAGATCGCATCTGTAGCCACGGTGTGTGTCTTGACACCACGGAAATGGGCCAACAGTCCTAACCGCGGCTCTTTTCCCCCCAGAGAGCCGTGGGTTCCGCACACTAGGTGGTCTGGCCGAGGGGACCCCCCCCCACAGGGCCCGATGACCGCCCCTTGCTGCCCCGAATCTTTCTTGTGGTTGTTGCTTGACTTTGCTGGGCCTTTGGCAAATCAGGAGACCGCGCAGACCGAAAGCCAGGCTTCCCGGGCTCTCTGCCGATCGAGCCAAGGCACAGGCCTCCTCCCGTCTCGCCTTCGAAATGCCTTTGTCTTAAACCTCGCCTTCCGTTGTCTTCTGGATCCGCTGTCTAAGTCTGTCTGAGGCAAGGACAGCGCAGCAGGTGCATTTCAGAGCCCCGAGGCATCTCCCATTTGGGGGGGCACACCTGTATGGCAAAAATATGAATGAATGAATGAATGAATGAATGAATATAAGAAATGCTGAAGCAAGGCTCAAATACATGCTGAAGTAAGTGTAACAAATGAACACTTAATATACTATATAATTTATATTGCAATGTAACGATGCTATCCACAAGTAATTACAGGGTTTATGAAAAGTGCACAACAGATAGTGAGATTCAACAAAGAAATTGCACTTCAAAACTGCATTATGAATGTATTTTTCCAAGCTTATTGGTGTCTACACCTTCATTTGGAGGTGAATCCTATTTGTCAGTGACTTCAAAACCACGCTCTACCTGTCAGGCACTTTGTAAGCCATAACTCTTAAGCTTCACCTAATTCTAAAGTAGTTTCGTCATTCCTAAAAGAAACTCCATACCTATTACCAAGTCCCTCCCCTCTTCCCCTCCCCCATAGTCCCTGTCAACCACTCTATGGACTGACCTAACAGGGACATTCCTGTAAATGGAATTAGACAGCATGTGGCTTTTTGTGCCTGGCTTAAGCGACGGTCCCATTTCACAGAGAAGGAGCTTGAGAAACAGAGAGGTAAGTGCTTTGACAAGGTCCCGGGGCACAGGCAGGACCCAAACTCAGGCAGGCTGGCTCCTGAGTCCTCGCCAAGTGTCAGCATCAAAACTGAGTGCGGCCCTAGCCGTTCGGCTCAGCGGACAGAGCGACCCCCAGCGGGGGACCTGCAGGAGGCAGCCGATCCGTGCTTTTCTCTCATCAGGATGCTTCTATCTCTCTCCCTCTCCCTCTTCCTTCCTTTCTGAAATCCATACAAATCTATATATTTTTAAAAGCTGAATAAGGTCCAAGTGTACAGGCCAAAATGCCCCTCAGGGGAGAGGCCCTATCAGGAGTTGCTTCTACTGGGGACGGAGGTGGGGTAGGGAGAAGAGCGGAGGTGGGGACACCGATACTACCCTGAAGGCAGTAGTTACTCAATAAAGCACATTTTTCCCCCCGTTGTGAAAGACAGAATTTCCCCCTTGGCCCGCCCAGCAGCTGAGTCCCTTCGTTACTGAGAAAGCCGCCGATAGCAATCTGGACACAGAAGGAAGGTCGCCTCAAAGCAATCTGGACACAGAAGGAAGGTCGCCTCCACTGTGAAGACCGGAGGTCAGATTCGCCCTCCGGGGCCCAGCAGCGGTTCGCAGGCCTCCTTTCAAGCCCCAAAAGGTGCCGGCCGCTGCCACCTCCTAGCACACAGCTCCCCGGTGGGACTCGCGACCTCCCCGCCGCCCAGCCCCCTCAGTGGCTACTGTGCCCTGAGCCCTAGTGGCCCGCTCTCCGGGGCCTGTCCAGAGCGCTCCAGCGGCGGCTCAGCCCTGCTCAGCCTCTCCAGGGTCAGATGGTCACAGCCAGCTCAGCTCCTTCGAGCTTCTGCAAAGACCTGTGGTCACGCCACAGAGCCGTCCCGGACCAGGCCCCAGGCGTCCCTCAATCATCAGTTTGATGTCGATCGCTGTGCTGGGTTCTGGCGATGCCACGATGGACAAGACAGAGGGAGTCCTCCCTCCTGGCGCTGGCGCTCGTCGGGCACAGAAATCGCGCAGCCTCTGACGCGATTAATTGTGAACGTGCTGTCGTGATAGTGGGAGGTTGCGAAGGGTGTGTGCGCAACCCAGCCTGACCCAGCCCTGTTTAGGGATCCAGAAAGGCTCCTCGGAGGAGGTGACACATAAGTGGCAATCCCACGGATGAACAGGAGGTAGTGTAATGAGGGATAAAGGAAGGGGCATGGGTTTTAATGTTTTCTCTCGCATGTTTCAGAGTGGAGGCCTTCACTGTGCGAGAGAAGGACCTGGAGAGGTCAGTTTTAATGGGGAAAGGGGAGAGTCTGGTATAGACCATGGGGGTGGGGATGCCCGAGGAGCATTGCAGGGTCAGACCCTGCACGTGGTGTAGACACAAGGCTTGGGGATGATACGGAGGATGGTTGACATGGAGGATGATTGATGTGGGGGATGATTGACATGGAGGATGACTGACATGGAGGATGGCTGACATGGAAGATGATTGACATGGAGGATGGCTGATGGAGGATGACTGACATGGAGGATGGCTGATGGAGGATGGCTGACATGGAGGATGGCTGATGTGAGGGATGGCGGACGTAGGGGATGGCTGACGTGGAGGATGGCTGATGGAGGATGGCTGACGTGGAGGATGGCTGACGTGGAGGATGGCTGACATGGAGGATGGCTGACATGGGAGGATGGCTGATGTGGGGGATGGCTGACGTGGAGGATGGCTGATGTGGGGGATGGTGGACGTGGGGGATGGCTGACATGGAGGATGGCTGACATGGAGGATGACTGACATGGAGGATGGCTGATGGAGGATGGCTGATGGAGGATGGCTGATGTGGGGGATGGCTGACATGGAGGATGGCTGACGTGGAGGACGGCTGGATTAGGTCCTGATTACTCCCACTTCTCCCCTGTAATAGGGTGGGGGGAACGTCATTTCCATTTTTGGTTGCAAGGCAGACACACACGGTTCCTACAGTGACACTGTCCCGCACACTGTCACTTCCTCCCTGTGCGCCTGCTCTCCCTGGGGCAGGGCTCTGGCCGCTCCTCACGCTCCACACGGCTCCCTCCTCAGCGCCCCTGCATGGCTGGTCCCTGGGCCGGGATAGTACCCCTGTCTCTGCCCCTCACTCCCTTCCCTTCGGTTCCGATATACCCAGAGGGCCTCCGGGGCACCACCCTGAACGGGCCCTCCTCGATGTCCCCATCGCCCCGCATTTCGCTCTGCCTATCCCCGCCTCAGAATCGAAGTCCCAGAGGGGAGCCCTGCCTGGGGAGTCCTGCCCCGAACCCCCTCAAAGGTGCCAGCACCAGCGGGCCTGCAGGCAGCCACGGTGAGCGGCCGTGAGCTTGGGGATCACATGTGGGCCGATGTCCGTGTGTGTCTGCCTGAGGGCCCCCCACAGTCTGCAGCGGGTCTGGGGCGGGATGCGTGTTCCTGTCACATCTGCTCCTCACCAATCACGTGACGACTTCGACAAGCCTGG
Organism: Antrozous pallidus; assembly: GCA_027563665.1. NCBI lineage: Eukaryota > Metazoa > Chordata > Mammalia > Chiroptera > Vespertilionidae > Antrozous > Antrozous pallidus. Next base: position 3,027,961 of record CM050516.1, on the reverse strand, counting down.
GCGGTGGCTGTGTTGCGCCGGCCCCGGTCCAGGCACCGGAGACTGGCATTCTGGGGCAGAGAGAGCCAAGCCCGCTGTGCAGAGTCCTGCCTGGCTCAGCGTGCCTGCCAGTCCCGAGATGCCTGCCCCAAGCCCTCAAAACCCAGGCTGGCTTCCAGCACCACCGCCCCTGCCAGTGCCCCCCCGTCCTCCTGCCAGCTGGGGAGGTGGCGGCGGGTGTGGCGGCGGGTGCCAGGCTGCATGCCCGTGCAGGCGGAGGCATCACCAGCCTGGGGCTGGCACGTGGGCCCAGTGCGGCTGGAGAGGGCAGGCAGGGGCCTGCGGGCGCACCCCACCAGCCACCTCGTGCAACACCGCTCTGGGCCCCTCCGTGGCACTGGGCCAGAGGGGGTTTCAGGGGGAGTCCCAGGGAGGCCCGCCAGCAATGCCACCCTGTCCCGTCTGCGGTAGCCAGGGTGGGCCAATGGGAATAACTGAGAATAGGAATTTTCCTTTTCTTTTCCCTCTGCCCCCAAATGCCAGGGAAACAAACGCTTCGTGTGACCCCAAAGCCAATGAGTGAGGAAGCGGCTCCTCCAGACCCTATTGCTCAGAACTGGGGGTCAAGGCCACCCGGATAAGCCTGAGGGCACTGTTTGGTTGGTGCCTGGTCCTATGGGGGACGGGGGGGGGGGGGGGGGGGCTCAGGGCCCAGCAGGAAGCTGTGCCTTCCCAGCAGCCTCCCTCTCCCCCACCCCAGCTGCGAGGGGTCGAGCCAGGGAGGCCCCAGGGCACTTCCTGCACCTCCCAGGGCCCCACCTGCCTGTGCCCCGAGCTGTTTGGGGCGGGTCCACCACCTGCCAACAGGCTCAGCCAGAAGGACTGAGGTTCCTCCTCGGGTTTATTATTTTACAGCAGAGGGAGGTGCGGCTGCTTGTAATCACCAGATCTCATTAGAAATGGGCGTTTTCACTGTGCCTTGCACCCAGCCTTTGGGGGGGGGGGGGGGGACCAAGGTGCGTGTCCCTGGCTCAGGTTGTCAGAACAAACCACACTCAGCGCCAGGCTGCGCTCGGGATGCTGGCCCGGCCGGGCCCGTGACATGCAGACACGGCCGGTGCTCGCTGCCTCATTACTCCCCGAGCGCCCACCGGGGTGGGCACTGCGCCACCTACAGATGCATCAATATCCCCCCTCCCCCCAACCCAGGATGACGGGGCGGGGCAGTATTTGATTGGTAGCAGGAAGGTCAGAGGAGGCTGACCTTCCAACTCGGACCTTCCAACCCTGGGCCCAGGTCGTTTCCCTATCCACACCCTTTTCCTCGGGGGGGGGGGGGGGGGGGGGGGCGCGGACTGGGTCTGTCCCACCTGCTCACCTGCCCTTGACAAGGGCTGAGGCTGCCACCTGGGCACGGGGGAGGCTCGCCCAGTCCAGGTGGCACGGCAGAGATGGGGCAGAAGGGACCTGGGCATCAAGGACTGACTCGGGTCTGTCCTAAGTCTTGAGAAAACAAAAGACCTCCCCGAACCCTTCAGAGGAGAATGGGGACTTTCCCGGCCTGCGAGGAGTCGGGCTGAGAGTGTGGGACCGCGCTGGGCACCCCTGGAAACAGCCCGGCCTCCTCCGTGCCCGCGGGTGCCGTGCCCCCAGGGCGGTGGCTCCACCAGGCCTGGATTCCTTTGCACAACCACCTGTGCCTCTCTCAGACAGAACGGGAACCATGATTCCCACCGGGAAACCCGGGGCAAACCCCCTCACACTGCAAACAAGTCATCTCCAGGCAGACACGGGCCTCAGGAGCCGGTCGCTTACCCGGAGGCCCGCGGTGAGCCGCAGCTGCCTGGCCGCAGTCTGGCCAGGCAATCGGGGTCCAGTGGGGCTGGCTGCTGGGTCCCCAGACGGGCCCGGATACAGAACCTCCAACGGAGAGAGACACAGAGTGGAAAATCCCCGGAGGTAAGGCCCGGGATTTAGGGAAGGGCCTGGCGGGAGGGAGAATCGAGTCCAGAGGCCTCAATGGGTAGGGAAGGGAGTCATGCCCATGGCCAGGCCCGGAGTGACCAGGTCCAGGGGAAAACGGCAGGCCACCACACCACGCTTGACCCCATGTTCATGTCGTTTCTTCCTTTCTTTCTTTCTTTCTTTCTTTCTTCCTCCCTCCCTCCCTTCCTTCCTTCCTTTCTCTCTCCCTTTCTCTTTCTTTCTTTCTTTCTTTCTTTCTTTCTTTCTTTCTTCCTTCCTTCCTTCCTTCCTTCCTTCCTTCCTTCCTTTCTCTCTCCCTTTCTCTTTCTTTCTTTCTTCCTTCCTTCCTTCCTTCCTTCCTTCCTTCCTTCCTTTCTCTCTCCCTTTCCCTTTCTTCCTTCCTTCCTTCCTTTCTCTCTCCCTTTCTCTTTCTTCCTTCCTTCCTTCCTTCCTTCCTTCCTTCCTTTCTCTCTCCCTTTCTCTTTCTTCCTTCCTTCCTTCCTTCCTTCCTTCCTTCCTTTCTCTCTCCCTTTCTCTTCCTTCCTTCCTTCCTTCCTTCCTTCCTTCCTTCCTTCCTTTCTTTCTCCCTTTCCCTTCCTTCCTTCCTTCCTTCCTTCCTTCCTTCCTTCCTTCCTCTCTCCCTTTCCCTTCCTTCCTTCCTTCCTTCCTTCCTTCCTTCCTTCCTTCCTTCCTTCCTTCCTTTCTCTCTCCCTTTCTCTTTCTTTCTTCCTTTCTTTCTTTTAAATATATTTTATTGATTTTTTCAGAGAGGAAGGGAGAGGGATAGTCAGTTAGAAACGCCGATCAGCTGCCTCCTGCACACCCACCACTGGGGTTGTCCCCGCAACCAAGACACATGCCCTTGACCGGAATCGAACTGGGGACTCTTCAGTCCGAAACCGATGTTCTATCCACTGAGCCTCACCGGTTTCGGCCCGTGTTCACGCGCTTACCTATTCACGAGGGACAGAAGGAAACCACCGGCGATTAGGACACTAACTCGCGCTCTCGGAGCAGCGGGCCAGGGACGGGTCTTCCTTTGTTTTGTTTCTCCTTCTCTTTTTGGCGCTTGGCTTTTGTTTTTTTTTTATGTTATTGTTTTTTGCATTTTCCCACTTTTCCATAACGAACCCGAGTTCGTTCACAGGCGGAAAGGGAGGCCTTCCCTTCCCCGCGTGCTTCTCTGTCGCGTGCTTCTCTGTCGCGTGCTCAGCGGCTGGGTTTCGCGGATTCCGCTCGCAGCGTTGTGTCGAGCACAGAGACACGGTCCGAGGCGGGGCTTTGCAATGAGAGGATCCCGGAGGGTTCTTTCAATGTGCTTTACGGGGTGGGACCAGAAGGATGATGCCCATTTCTAAACGATGCCGAGCTCGGCGCCAGGGCCGGCTGCTCCCGGCAGAGCCGGTCCGTGTTTTAGCTCCCACCTGGGCCCTGGCTGCTTGCTTATGCACTGCTATCCGCACCGGCTGAGTCTGCTGCCTGCTGGGAGGTGTTAAAAAAAGCACTTTTTAAAAAGAGAGATAATTGAATCGGCTTAGGAGAGTGGGGTGTTTTATTTTTGGGTGGGGTGGTTGGCTATCGTCCATATATTCTCTTCAAATTTTACTTCAAAGATTGTTGCTCTTCAGTGATGGCCGATCGGACCTCGTTCCTGGGCACTGTTTGTGAGCAAGGTACAGACGCAGTTCCACTCGTGGTGTCTTCATTGACATCTGGGGGAGGCCTTCGCTGGTTTGACTCAGTGGATAGAGCTTCAGCCTGCAGACTGAAGGGTCCTGTCTTCAATTCCGCTCAAGGGCACACGCCCGGGTTGTCCCCAGTGGGGGGGGGCGTGCAGGAGGCAGCCGATCAATGATTCTCTCTCATCATTGACGTTTCTATCTCTCCCTCTCCCTTCCTCTCTGAAATCAATAAAAAAAAATACTTTAAGAAAATCTAGGGGAGGAGGTGTCTATGTTCAGAACGAAGCTGGAGCCATCAGCTGGCTTGTTTGGGGACTTTAAGGTATCTGAGTGGAGTCCCCACTGTGATGCTCAGAGGATCTAGTCTCCTGCCCGTTTATGTAAGAACTAGAGGCCTGATGCACGAAGATTCGTGCAAGAATGGGCCTTCCTTCCCCTGGCTGCTGGCACCACCTTTGCTCCGGCCAGAGCCACCGTTCTGCCTTCCTACGCTCCCCAGAGGCCCAGAGCAGCTGGGGCAATGCGGAACACCTGCATCCCGCCCCCGCTTCTCGGTGCCTGCATATGCAAATTAACCCAGTCTTTGTTGGGTTGATTTGCATACTTACTCCTGATTGGCTGGTGGGTGTCGTGAAGGTACAGTCAATTTGCATCTTTTTCTTTTATTAGTGTAGATGGGGGAGAAGGTTGGCTGAATGCTTTCCTCTGTCCTGATTACAGTTATCAAAGAATAAGTGAGCTGATGGGATGTTCTGACATGTTGCTTGACGTTAGTTCTGCCAAAAGCCTTTGAAGACACTGGGCTCTGAGTAAGCAGACATATTCAAATCATTATTAAGGTAAAATATATGCAACATAAAATGCACCACTTTAACCACTGTTCATTGTACAGCTCAGCACATTCAGGGCATCTGTGATTCCCCGTGCAGGAGGCTCTGGCCTTCAGCACATTCACACTGTGGTGCAACCGCCACCACCCTCAAATCGGGAACTCTCTCATCCTCCCAACCTGAGACTCTGTCCCCATTAAATACTCACTCCCGCCCCCCTCCCCAGCCCCTGACACCCACCCTTCTCTATGAACTTGACTTCTCCAGGTGCCTCATACAAGTGGAAACATAATGACTGGCTTCTTTCACTCAGTGCAACGTCCTCAAAGTCGGTCCACATTGTGGCACACGAGTCAGCATCTCCTTCCTTTTGATGGCTGAATAATATTCCATGATTATAGACTCATAATAATAACATGCACGGAGAGACCGCATCTTGTTTACCCATCTGTCCAGACATAGCCATGCGGGTTGTTTCCACCGTTTGGCTACTGTGAATGATGCTGCTAGGACCGTGGTGTGCCAGCACCTGCTCACGTCCCTGCCTTCGGTTCTCTTGGGTGTGTATGCAGAAGTGGAGTTGCTGAGTAACCCGGCATTTCATTAGAAATGGAAATGAGGTCAACTGCAAAGTCTTCTGGCTCTCGGCGATCCCCCGTGTCAACACCTGCACCCTGCAGGGGCCCCGGAAGATTACAAAACGCAGCAGCAGCAAACCCGAAACGTCGTGCAAGCTGGAAGGGTCTTCGGAGGCACGGAGCTCAAAGCTCTCTCTTTTGTGGCTGGGGAGTCCACATGGAGTCCACGTCTTGCAGGAGACAGTTTCTCTGTCCTGGTCACGAAGCCTGGGAGCATCTCCTCCCAGGGATAAAGAAACAAAATGGGGCCCTGGCTGCTGTGGCTCGGTGGATAGAGCACCGGCCCGCGGACTGAAGGGTCCCCAGTTTTGATTCCGGTCAAGGGCACATGCCCGGGTTGCAGGCTTAGTCCCCAGTAGGGTGCGTACAGGAGGCAGCCAATCAATGTGTTTCTCTCAGGTCAATGTTTCTCCCTGTCTTTCCCTCCCTCTCTTCCACACTCTCTAAAAACCAATGAAAATATCCTCAGGTGAGGATAAAAAAAGAAAAAGAAGAAATAGATTCATTGTGAATACCAGTGTCCCCTTCTCTCTCCCCGCCCCCCGCCCCTCACCAATAAGACAAAAGCCTCCTCATTTAGAAGTCTGGGCGCCAGTTCTGCACCAGGGAACTGAGTGTCACATCTAAATCCACATGGCACCAAAATCGGTTTGGCTCAGTGGATTGAGCGTCGGCCTGAGGACTGAAGGGCCCCAGGTTCGATTCCGGGCAAGGGCGTGTGCCTTGGTTGCGGGCACATCCCCAGTAGGGGGTGGGCAGGAGGCAGCTGATCGATGTTTCCAACTTACCATCCCTCTCCCTTCCTCTCTGTAAAAAAATCAATAAAACACATTAAAAATAAATAAACCCACATGGCTACGTGTGACTGGTGACTACACCAGACAGCAGTGACACACAACACCTCCAGCCCTCGTCCAGAGCCAGCCTCCGGCGGCCCCGGCACCTCCGTCCGACCTCTGCCACCAGGGACCCTGGGCCCGCTCCTGAGCCTCCTGCACGGGGAATCACAGATGCCCGACTGTCTGCAGCTTCTGTCACCCCGCATGCCACCCAGAGCCATCCGGAGGAGAGCCGGTCAATGCTGGACAGCGGGCTCTCCAGAAAGGAAAATGGACCAGGGGTGCTCCCCATGCCAGTGCTCCCTCCTGGCCCATTGGTGACATCAGCTGGCCAGGACCCGGCTCCCACAAGCCCCTGCTCAGGCAGCTGCTGGCTCATTCGCGCTAGAGTGGCGATGGGAGTGTGTCCTGCTCCTGTTGTGGGTGACGTCCACGACCAGTTGCAAATGACCACGGAGGCGGCTAAGGTGGTAATAAGCAAGCCAGGGTCTTCACCATCAATTTCTATTGTTCTAAATTCCGCCAACGGCCTTCAGGGTCGTATCTGGGATAGGGGGTTTCAGGGGACTATGCTTGACTCCTGTTGCCTGCTCTCCATCTCTAACCATACATCCGCTAGATTTATCTTCTATGGTTCCAGTCCTCAAATGGATGTATGTGGGCTTCTAAGTCTCAATCTGGAAGCTGAAGTAACTACCCTATTGTTTTTAAGCAAGCAAGTGTGTACAGAGGCCAGAATAGCAGGGTTAAAATCCAAACAGCAGTTTCTACCTGAGATGATTGCTACCATACTTCACTCCCTGTCTGTAACACGACCCCCCTACCCCCCACCCCACCCCCCGCCCAGCCCTGGCACGAAGGGCAGCCCCGCTTTCTCTAGTGCAGGCTCCCATTCACCCGGTTCCCCAGCCCTGAGCTGCCCCTCGGGGGCTTAGATCTAGAAGAGCTACATCAGGACTTGGGTTCTCATCACCCGCTCCCTCGGGCCTCGGTCCCTGGCTCCTTGCTGACCTCTATGTGCTGGAAGGGAGCACTTCTGCTCTTGTCTAGCCCTAGGTGACAGGACGAAGCCAGCCAGTCCTGCACGTGCTGATTAACAGATGCTACAAGAGGTGAGGAAACCGCCTTCCTTGGTGACAGAGCTTGGATGTCAACACCACCGACTCGCTATAGATGCCCACACAGAGTCAGTTTTGAGGCTCTGAGTTCCTGTCCTTCTGTCCCTTCCATCCCCAGGGGAATAAATCCCGCCAGATCAGCCTAGGACAGGGTCCGGCCGACCACAGCTGGGCCAAGGCGGTGAGGTCCCTGGTCCGTTTTCTGTGTGGTCCCCAAGGAAGAGCTGGTTTTGCAATTTTTAACTGAGACATAACTGACAAAACGCCGTGTGCGTTCAACTTGCGTAAACGCCTGGTTGGCACACTGGCTCACGAGCCACATGCGGCTCTTTGGCCCCTTGAGTGCGGCTCTTCCACAAAACACCACGGCCTGGGAGAGCCTATTTTGAAGAGGTGGCGTTAGAAGAAGTTTAAGTTTAAAATACATGGCTCTCCAAAGACATTTCAGTCGTTGTACGGTTGATATTTGACTCTGTGAGTCATGAGTTTGCCGACCACTGGCTGTACACCAAGGTGTTGCTCTGATACGTTCCTACGTTGCAGTATGATTCCCACCACAGCCTCAGCCTCCACCTCCACCCTGCACACAGGTATCATGGCTTTTCTGTGGGGGGAACAGGTCACATCCAGTCTCTTAGCAACTTTGAAGTTCATACACAACCTTGTTGACCATACTCACTGTGCTGTGCGTTAGGTCTTCAAGACTGACCTTCCTCCTAGTTGTAAGTTTGTGTCCTACAACCTCTCCCCAGTTCCCCCACCTCAGCCCCCCGAATCCAGCAGACTCCTTGCTCTCTATGTGAGTTCAGCTTTTTACATAAATATATTTTATTGATTTTTTTTTTTTTTACAGAGAGGAAGGGAGAGGGATAGAGAATTAGAAACATCGATGAGAGAGAAACATTGATCAGCTGCCTCCTGCACACCCCCTCCTGGGGATGTGCCCACAACCATGGTACATGTCCTTGACCGGAATCGAACCCGGGACCTTGCAGTCCGCAGGCCAACGCTCTATCCACTGAGCCACACCGGTTTTGGCAAGCTCAGTTTTTTTAGATTCCACCTACAAGTGATCCCAGGTAGCGGCTGTCTCTTTATCTTTCTAACTTACTCACTTAGCACCATGCCCTCCAATCCCACCCCTGTCACCAATGGCAGGACCCCGCTTTGTCGTGGCTAATATTCCACTGCGTGTGCGCAGCACATGTTCCGTGTGCCCTCACCGCTGCTCCCCAGGGCTGTTTCCACGGTGTGACTAACGCTGCAGCAAGAGGGGGCAGATGTCTTGCCGACGGCTTGTTTTCTTTTCTTTTGCATCTACACCCAGAAATAGAATTGCTGGGTCCTAAGGTATTTTTAAATTTTTTTTTTTAGGATCTTCTCTACTGTTTTCCATTAATGGTTGGGTGGTGGGGGGGAATCAAGAGACGAATAATATGTCTTGAACCATGAAAGAAAAGAACATTCGAATTTCAGGATCCAAAAGAGAGGCTGTGTTGGAGCAGCCAGCACTACTTGTCCGTGTAGAGGCTGCGGCGACTTCGCGCTGCCCGTTTCCGGGGTGCGGATGCTCTCCCCGGGGCCCACGCGCCGGGCTCAGAGCGGGAGAGGCTGCCCACGCCTCTCGCTCGGTTGATGGCACCAAATGTGCGCTGTTGGCTTACGTGAGCCTGTCTTCTACTTCCTGTCACCAAAGGACTTCTGATGCCGGTGCCAATGGGAAACACGACACCAACACAGGTGGCATTGCCGCCGGGACAAGCGCCACAAAGAGAGAAGCCTGAGAAAGTTCGCCAGGCAGCGCTGAGGGAGGCCTGATTGGGGGGGGGGGGGGGGGATGCTGACACACCCAGTGAGTGAGAGGGCCTGTGAGACAGGGGCCGGAGCCCGGGGGACCCCATGGGAGGTGAGGGGCAGGGCAGACAGATATTGGGAGCCTTTATCAAAAAGAACATGGAGCCCCGGCCGGTGTGGCTCAGTGGATAGAGCGTCGGCCTGCGGACTGGGTCCCGGGTTCAATTCCGGGTTCAATTCCGGTCAGGGGCGTGTACCTTGGCTGCGGGCACATCCCCAGTAGGGGGCGTGCAGGAGGCAGCTGATGGATGTTTCTCAGCAATGTTTCTAACTCTCTATCCCTCTCCCTTCTTCTATGTAAACAAACAAACAAACAAAAAAATCAATAATATATATATTTTTTTTTTTTTTAAAAAAGAAGAACATGGAACTACGTCCATCTAAAAAGCTTCTGCACAGAAAAGGAAACCATCAACCAAATCAGAAGGCCACCCGAGGGATGGGAGAAGGTATTTGCAAGGCCTTTATCTGATAAGGGATTAATATTCAAAATATGTAAAGGACTCATACAACTCTGACAGCACACAAAAAACCTCCAGTTAAAAAGTGGGCAGAGGAACTGAATAGACTCTTTTTCCAAAGAAAACATGCAAAGGGCCAACAGGGGCAGGAAAAGGCGCCCCACACCTCGGATCGCCGGGGACATGCAAATCAAAGCCTCGGGAGGGATCACCTTGCACTTGTCAGGACACCTGTTATCAAAGGACACGAGATAGGGGCTGGCGGCGCGGACGTGGAGACAAGGGAACCCTTGTGCGCCACTGAGGGGTGTAAATTGGTGCGGCCGCTACGGGGACGGCAGGAAGGGTCCTCACAAAGTTAAAAATGGAGCCGAAACCGTTGTGGCTCAGTAGATAGAGCGTCGGCCTGCGGACTGAAGGGTCCCGGGTTCGATTCCGGTTAAGGGCATGAACCTTGGCTGTAGGTGCATCCCCAGTGGAGGGTGTGCAGGAGGCAGCTGATGGATGTTTCTCTCTCATCGATGTTTTTAACTCTTTATCCCTCTCCCTTCCTTCTGTGAAAAATCAGTAAAGAAAAGAATTAGCAGCCACTTGGGAGTTCTAGAGAAAATGTATTTATTGATTCCAGAGAGGAAGGGAGAGGGAGATAGAAACTCCAACGAGAGAGAAACAGCGTCGCTCGGCTGCCCTGGCCCGTGCCACGTGGGGACGTAGCCCACCCCCGGGCGGTTCCCGGGTGGCCTCTTGGTTCCTGGTCGGCCTCCACCGCTGAGCCACGCTGACCCGGCTTTGGGGAGTTTTCACCCACCTGGGCCAAACCACCTGCATTTCTCGCATGGATTTCTGTCATATCAGCAATGGGTCTTCTGATCACCCCACATAAAATAACACCCCCTCGCCCCAGTCAGTTTGGCTCAGTGGATAGAGTGTTGGCCTGTGGACTGAGGGGGTCCCAGGATCGATTCCGGCCAAGGGCACATGCCCGGGTTGTGGGCACATCCCCAGTAGGGGGTGGGCAGGAGGCAGCTGATCAATGATTCCCTCTCATTATCTCATCATTGATGTTTCTATCTATTTTTTAAAATATATTTTTTACAGAGAGGAAGGGAGAGGGATAGAGTTAGAAACATCGATGAGAGAGAACCATCGATCAGCTGCCTCCTGCACACCCTCTACTGGGGACGTGCTTGAAACCAAGGTACATGCCCTTGACCAGAATCGAACCCGGGACCTTTCAGTCTGCAGGCCAACGCTCTATCTACTGAGCCAAACTAGTCTCAGCGGATGTTTCCATCTTTCTCTCCCTCTCCCTTCCTCCCTGAAATCAATAAGGAAATATATTCAAAAAATAAAATAACACCCCCCCCCCCCCATCTCCTGCTTCCCTTTTCCTCGTGGCTTGTGGCTTGTGGCCATTGGAGGAGGTACCGTACCTTTACTTCCTTATTGTCCGCCTCCTCTCAGGAGCCTGGGTCTGTTTCCCACTCCCAGGCCCGCCGCCCCTGCGGTGAGACCCTGTGTGTGGCTTGACTTCTGTGCGCCTCAGTGCCCTCCTCTGGAACAGGGACTGTGGGGTCCTGTCTCTGGATGACCGGGAGGACTACACGCCATCATGCGTCTACCGGGTGTTAAGAAACAGCAACGGTCACAACGGCAGGCGCTCCGGGGAACCTGCGGTTCAACAGCCAGACGGTGGATCCCGGGAGCCAGCCCCAGGCACCTGAGCGGAGGGAGCTGAGGCCTCCCTCCCAGAACAAGCTGGCCACTGCGCCCTGCCTTTTGGGGGTCAGCACGGCAATTACCCACATGATTGCAACACAACTCTCACCTCATTACGGCAGAAATGAACTCCCACCCCCTTGGAGACAAAACCCACAATGAACCCGGGAGGGGTGCCAGGGGTCGGGCCTGCGCTCACCAGGCCCCCAAAAGCTCAGGCCTAGGGTGAGAGTGCCCCTGCCCTCTAAACACCTTCCTTTCATTCTCCACCACCACCAACGCGGGGAAGGTCCCCTCATCAAAACGCCCCAGCTGCTTGATGGCCACGCTCAAGGACCAATCCGCAGCCCCTGCCCATCCCCCAGAAGTTTCCACTTCCAGTTCGGGCTTCTTGGACCCGCCTTCCCTGTCTGTCCTTCTTGGCTGCTAGTGATTTCAGAGCCTCCAGGACAGCAGTTAGGACTGGTCCCCCCCCCCCCCCCGACTCCTCCCTCCAAAGAGGGGTCTGGCCTCTGCCCTCCGCTCCTGGGAGGTGACCTCTGTCTGGCCCTGCAGATGTCCTGGGGCCACACTGGACAGCCTGCCGTGATCCATGGTGGGAATGGTGAGCCGCACGGTATCAGCCTGGCCTCTAGGGGGGCTGGAAATGGGCGTCAGCCCTGTGGGAGCCAACCATGTCTAAGTGACGGAGCCCCAGTAAAGACTCTGGACAGCGAAGCTCAGGGGACCTCCCTGGTTGGCAATATCAGGGTGTATTGTACATGCCGTTGGGAGAGGTCAGCACTGTCTCCCGCCTCCCTGGTGGGGGGCATCGGGGAGCTGGGCACAGGGAGCCTCCTGGCCCTGCCAGCGAGTCTCTGCTGAGTCCTCTGGCTCATGATCAAGCTGGAGGGTGGTCTTGGGAAGCTGGGAAATGCAGACTTGGTGACTGAGAGCAGTCTTGGGGATCTCTGAACTTGGCAGTTGATGACAGAAGTGGGAATGGGGGGGGGGACCCCAGACTTGGCATCCTGCGTTCCTGTGACTCCGGGGAAGGCAGCAGATGTGGCGAGGACGTTGGGTGAGGCTGTCACCTGTGATGAATGACCCGGGAGGAGCGACCACCCGGTGAGAGGCGCTAACGGAAAGGCATTCGAACCCGGAAAGAGTTTTTGTGAGGTTGTTTGAACCAGCTGAGCCAAACAGTCGCCAATGGCCGGGAAGCAGTATCTCGACGGATTGGCTTCGTGCTCCGGGGAATGGCGGGTTTCCCTCTGTGTTTTGACACGGCCGCCAAAGGGGGGCGGGTGGGTTACAAGGCATCCACTGGTGACAGGTCAGAGGCGGCAGAAGGCCAAGCAGGACAGCCCTGGGACTGGGTCAAAAGTAAAACCAGAGACACATCACTTAGATGGGCACAGAGAGCTCACCGTCAACAATTACCGTGGGAACAGTAACCAGGACGGCATCGGTGGTCTCGGGCCTGGTGCCCAGCACCTTCGGCTGTGCCCTGAGGCTCCGGGAAAAAGGGGAGTTACCAGTTACCCAGACATTTCAAGGGCGTGTTATCACAGATGGAGAAAGACAGATAAAGCTCAGGTAAAGGCGACCTTGTCAGGGAAGACACCGGCCTACGAGGGGACTGCCCGCCGCCACGGCTCTAAGTTCAAGTTTAGTTTCAGACCCTCCTTTGTGGTGACTGTAGGTCTGAGTTTGCAAGACCGGCAGGCAGGCCTCCCCTGCGCTGTCAGGTGAGCACACGGCCCCTTCCGTCACACGGACATCCCTGTCCCCTCGGCGGGAGCCTGTGTAAGGGAGGCTGAGGGTGGCCCTCTTTGAACTGAGGATCCGCACCAGCCGCCCCGTGTGATGGCTCCTCCCCACCTTCCTCCTCCTTCCCGCAGAGCCCACCCTTTCCTCAGCTGCTCTTCGGATTCCGAGGGGCCATGAAGGGAAGGGAGGCGGGGGAGGGACAGCCCCAACCCCAGCCTGAGCGCCACAGAGTGGGTGCTGATGGGTCTCTGCAGTCATATGACTCCAGAGTCCCTGCCAGGGTTGGCTCACACACGACCACGTGGCACAATCCTGTTCAAAGGACATTGGGAAGGGAAAATAGGCGATCTGCGGAAGCGAGGGGTCAGGAAGAGACACCTAAAGGGCATTGGCCATCTGGAAGCCACTTGGGGAGCCTTCCTGGGGTCCGGGCCAACCGCTGGCCCTGCTGGCCCAGCCACCCCTCCGGACACCCTGCTACGAGAGAGACATCCTCACGGGGCAGCCTCACTGGGTCCAGCTGTCCTTCTCCTTCCGGTGGAGCACGTCCTGGTCCAGCCCAGCACGAGGCCTCAGGGGACCGGCCCTGAGGCGGACAGGAGGGCCCTGCTCTGCTGTGGGGGGCGCGGAGGACAGCCGTTCCAACCCGAGTGCACGCAGCACCAAGCAGCTTGGACAGAGGGGGGTCGGTGGGAGGACAGGAGCCACCAAGCCACAACCAACAAGCACACCCGTTCCAGGGCGTCGTGGGGAATGTGCCCCTCCTCCTGGCCCTGCTCACCGCCTCCCACCCCCACCCTGACCTCTCCTGCCATTGCCACTGGCGCCCCCGCCCCTGCTAGTCCAATCATCACCCGAATAATCACGCGGAGGGGTCTGGGGTGGGAGCCAGGCTTCCTTCCCAGGAGGTCACACCCGCTGCCCGGAGGACTGAGGCTTGGGGAGAGGGAAGGGCCGGCCAAGAACACCCGGGCTGGTTTGCCAGCGATGCCCAAGGTGCCCCGATAGGACCGGGGACAGGGCCCTTGGCTTCGTTTCCGTGGAGAACAAAAACCCTCCATTGACCGAAACCTGAAAAACCAGCCCAGGCCCTCCGAGGGCGGCCAGGGACATTCTTCTGCTCGGCCCTTGGCCCCGAGATAAAGGCTTCTGATCCCCATTCTTGAAGAAAACTGTTCCCATGAGCTTTAGGGGGAAGGCAGGAGCCAGGCACAAAAGGGTGCTTTCTTTTTTAAAAAAATATATTTTATTGATTTTTCTACAGAGAGGAAGGAAGAGGGATAGAGAGTTAGAAACATCGATGAGAGAGAAACATCGATCAGCCGCCTCCTGCACACCCCCCTACTGGGAATATGCCTACAGCCAAGGTACATGCCCCTGACCAGAATCGAACCCCGGACCTTTCAGTCCGCAGGCCGACGCTCTGTCCACTGAGCCAAACCGGTTTGGGCCAGGGTGCTTTCTTGAGACCTCCCAGCTCAGGAGGGCCTCAGAGTGCTGGCGGGAGCGGAGGCCCAGGCCCCGGAGCGGGAGAAGAGGGGCCTGAATCCCTGCCCTGTGAGGCTGCCCCTGCCCTCGGGGAGACATGTTGGGAGGCGAGGCCCGGGTCTTTGTGCTGTCATGCCCAGATTTCATGATCCCCAAAGACCACCAGGGAGCCAAGTCTGATGCAAAAGCAAAAGAGCCTTTATTCAAGCCCAGGCTTGGCTCTCTGCCTCCACCGATGCAGCGGCAGGAAGCAAAAGAGGGTGTGTTTCAAAAGCCCAATGATTTTATAGGACTAGGGGCCAGGAGGTGGGGCATATTCCGATTGGTTGGGTGAGAGCTGGAGCTAGTGACGCAAATAAGCCCGGACGCACGTGACCTGTCCTTTGCTCTTGATTGGAGCTCAGGAGCACAGTCTGTCGCAATTGGCTAATTCAAAGGGAGGGGCTGGTCTTTGTGATTTCAAGATGGAGGCCCCCAGGTGAGTTTACACATCATGTGGCCAACATGGTGGCTGCCAAGTCACACAGTCCAAAACGGCAGCTCTCTAAATTGTTCTTCGCAGTCCCGCTCTGCCCTTTCAGTGCCAAACACAGGCACTGCCGGGACGCATCTCCTTGATGTCGGTGGCCAGGCCCACCAACTCCTGCCTGGAGAGAGCAGCAGGCCTCTCTGCTTCCTCCATGGTATCCCCCCCCCCCCCAAATCCACATCCACCCGTATCCTCACAATGTGACCTTATTTGGAAACGGGGTCTTTGCAGGTGTCCTCAGTGAAGGATCTTGAGCTGAAGTCATCCTGGATTTAGGATGGACCCCAAATCCAATGGCTAGTGTCCTTCTAAGAAGGAGGAGGGCACAGAGAGACGCTGAAGAAGGCCAGGTGACAATGGAGGTGGAGGCTGGTGGAAGGAAGAAGCCACCAGCCAGGGAACTGGCGCCTGGGGCCACCTGAAGCTGGGAGAGGCAGGCGGAAGCTGGGGGAGGCGGGCTAGGCCCCTCCTCGAGAGCCTCAGATGGGTTGTGGCCAGACCCACACCTGGAATGTGGACTCTGGCCTCCAGAATAAGAAAATATATTTCTGTTGGTTTGAGCCGCCCAGTGTGTGGAAACTCATCCCCAATCTGGGGGGGGGGGCACCCCCCCAACCCCCAGCATGTGGAGGGATCTTTCAGGCCCAGTCCAATGCCACCCCCTTCTCTCCAGTGTCTTCAATCTTCACTTGACAGAATGTTCTGGAAGGGGGCCTGGCCTGGAGTGTGTCTGCCTAGGGCGGGCAACAGTGTTACAAACTCTTGACTTCGTTCAGGAGAGATTTCACAACACTGAGCCCCGGGTGGTTTTTTTTTTTTTAATTAATGTTTTCACTGTTTTTTGTTTGTTTTGTTTTGTTTTAAGAGAGAGAGGAAGGAGAGAGAGAAACATCAATGATGAAAGAAATATTATTAATCAGCTGCCTCCTGCACACCCCCTACTGGAGACCAAGCCTTCAACCTGGGCATGTGCCCTGACCAGGAATCCAACCAGTGACCTCTGGATTTGTGGGTCAACACTGAGCAAACTGAGCTGCCCCTGGGCCGGCCGAGCCCAGGTGACCTTGAGAGGGGGTTCGTTCCAGCTGGGGACGGGGACCAGGAAGGGCCGAGGACAGAAGCAGCAGCGGGAGGAGACTAGGCGGGCTTCGGCTCACTGGGAAGTCGGGGACAAGTGTCCCACGGTCTCGCTCACATGTGGAGCCTAATGAACATAAACTGATGAGCAGATAGCACCAGAGACGTGAAGCATGGGACAGACTGTCGAGTCTCAGAGAGGAAGCGGGGTGGTGGTGGGAAGAGACGAACCGAAGAACTTGTATGCCCATGTGCATAAGCCATGGACACAGACAGTAGGCTGGGGAGGGTCTGGGGATGGGGGGGCTAGAAGGGGACAATGGGTGGAGGGGAAGGGGGCATGTGTAACACTCTCAACAATAAGGATTTAAGAGAATACATTTTAAAAAGGGAGGCCTGGGGACAGGCTCAGGGGGTCAGCCTGGGAAAGGCTGCCCCTGCCTATCGCTCCCCTGGTTGCAGTCTCCTGGTCCCTTGGAGACAGGGGAAGCGGGGGGAGGGGGAGGGGGGCGCCAGGGAGGGAAAGGTAAGGGTGGGCGGGCTCCCAGGAAGAAGAGCATGTGCTGGGTTTTAAAGGCTGGGAGTTGCCCCAGCCGGTTTGGCTCAGTGGATAGAGCATCGGCCTGCAGACTGAAAGGTCCCGGGTTTGATTCCGATCAAGGGCATGTACCTCGGTTGTGGGCACATTCCCAGTGGGGGGTGTGCAGGAGGCAGCTGATTGATGTTTCTAACTCTCTATCCCTCTCTCTTCCTCCCTGTAAAAAAAATCAATATACTATATTTAAAAAAAAATAAAGGCTGGTAGTTTGGGGAGGTCTAGGGCAGGATCTCAGGAGACTATGCATCAACTCTCCAGCTGGGCCTGTCCAGGCCATGGCCCCCACTGAAGTGTGGGTCCCGGGCAGAGGGTCATGGATCACTGCGGCTGGTCCTGCCATCGCCCACCTAGTTTGTGTTTTTAATGTGTTTTTATTGGAGAGAGAGAGAGAGAGAGAGAGAGAGAGAGAGATTGGCTAGCTCCTGCATGCCCCCTGCCCCCCACTGGGAAGGGAACCCACAACCAGGGCATGAGTCCTTCCTGGGAATCGAACCAGTGACCTCTTGGTGCATGGGCCGACACTCAACCACTGACCCACACCGGCCAGGACCGCCCGCCTGGTTCTGCTGCTTTGCTGGGCCCGGGGCTGAAATGCAATGGCAGTCTGGATACGGTCTCTAAGGAGGGGCCCTTCTGTGTCTGGCTGGGAAGTGCTCGGCCAGCGGGTTCAGCTCTCGGTCCCGGTTTCCCCATCCCACGAGGCAAGGAAAGTTCCCAGCTTCCTGCGGTGCTGCTCAGAGTGAAACCCAGCGCGGTCCTGCCTCAGCCTGGCCGGCCTCGCCCACCTCTGTCCACCGTCTCCCGCCGGACTCCACCCACGAACTGTGTGTCCTCGAGCACTTCCATTTCCGGAACCCTCTGCTCCCGCACACCCTCTCCGCACCGTCACGCTTCCTGCTCCGTTGCTGACCCTGCCACCCCCCCATCCTCTGGATCAGAGCATCTGCACTCGGTGACTCTGCAATGACATTTCCCCTTGTCACACCTTGGGGGGGGGGGGGCAGGTGGAGGCATGACAGGCATCCAGTGGGTAGAGGCTACAGAGGCTGCTCATCACCCCACAAGGCACAGGACGGTCCCCACAGCAGAGAGGTTTACAAACCCCAAACCCTGCTCTGGGTCTCCCCGAAACTCCGTCCTCCTCAACATTCAAACCCCAATGCGATGCCACCTCCTCCAGGAAGTCTTCCCTGACCACCCTTTGTTCGGGGCACCTCCTGTCACCCCCCCCCCATCACATCACATGACTTCCCTTTCTCAAGACCCAAACATCATCGCTGCCTTGTTTTTACTTATTGTCTGTCCCCCATGCTGGGAGGCCAGGAGGGGTCACAGCCTCTGCAGGAGGAAATGTCACTGTCTCCCCATCGCCCCACAACCCCCCTCCAGCCCCGGGGGGCATGAGCTGGCAGCAGTTCTGCTCCGTTCAGCCAGCACCTGTTTTCCCCTTCAGGTCTCCACGTGGAGGTGGGCGCTGCCGGCCTGGACTTGTCTCAGCCGTAACCATCGTCCGCGCAGTTTTGCGGGCACTCTGTCCCGCCCAGGCCCCTGGGCGCAGTGGGTGGCCTCCCCTGGGGGGGGGGGGAGGTGCGGGGAGAGAGCAGGCTCCCTGAATGCCCCTCACCCACTGGTGTTTCCTCCTGGTCCCCACACGCAGGTCCCAGCACAGACCTCCTCCTCCACTTACTTCCGAACTAGAAGCCCAAACTAACAGGAAGGGCTGCCACTCGCTATGTGCATACCCCCCCCACACACACGTACCCTCACATCCAGTGCTCAGAACGGGTCTATTTCTGGAGGTGATTAGGGTAAATGAGGCCAGGTGGGGTCCTTGTAAGTAGAGGCGGTTAGGACACGGTGTGCACGGAGGAAAGACTCTGTGAGGACGTTGGGGGGGGGGGGGGGGGAGATGCCAGTATTTTTATAGTGATGAAATATACATAAGCAATCTACACTAATAAAAGAGTAATATGTAAATTGGCCGTACCTTTGTGATGCCCGCCAGCCAATCGGGAGTGAGTATGCAAATTAACCCAACAAAGGTGGTGGGTTACTTTGTACACACAGGCACCAAGTGGCCGGGTGAAGGACGGGATGCTTGAATCATCACCGTAGCGATGATGCCAGCATCCGAACCGCCCCAGCCGCTCCAGGCCCCTGGGCAATGTGGGAAGGTGGAAAGGTGGCTCGGCCAGAGCAAAGGCAGTGCTGGCAGCCGGGGGAAGGAAGGCCCATTCTTGCACGAATCTTCGTGCATCGGGCCTCTAGTTTTATTCTAATAATTTTAGGTGGAAGCACATTCGCACTGTTGTGCAACTATGTCCGCTATGTATTTCCGAAACTTTCCCGTTGTCCCAAACAGAAGCTCTGTGCCCATTAAACAATGATTCCCCATCCTCTGCTCACTTTTCAAAAAAATTTTTATTTCCACAGGGAGAGGAAGAGATTAGCGGTTCCGCTCGTTTGTACGTTCGTTGCTTGTTTCTTTTATGTGCCCTGACCTCGGATCCGATCGGAAACCTGGGCATATCGGGACGATGCTCTACCCCACTGAGCTGCCCGGCCGGGCCTCCTTGCTGTGTGACGCCTGGGTCCTCAGCTGGCATCTGAGCGACTGGGGCTGGGGCTGGAGTCATCTACCCACCCACAGGTCTGCCGGTTGGTTCTGGCCAGAGCTGCCGGCTGGTGTTTCTCTGGGGAGATCACTGGCCCTTGCATCGAGCGAGGGCATGCACCTGGACTGCAAGTTCAATCCTCAGCTCCAGTCAGTGTGTCTCTCTCACATCGATGTTTCTCTCTCTCTCTCTCCTCACTCCTTCTTCCACTCTCTCTAAAAATCAATGGGGAAAAAATATCTTTAAGTGAGGATAAAAAAAGAAAAGGGAGAGGGGAAAAGAGAGAGAGAGGAGAGAGAGAGAGAGAGAGAGAGAGAGAGAGAGAGAAAACGCCAAGCAGAAGCTGTATCCTTTTTATGGTCTTGTCCTGTAAGTCACACAGTGTCACTGGCTGTGCTCTGTGGGATGGGGCAGCCACAAGGTCCTGACTGTGGGGGAGCAGAGGGACCCCAGTTCTTGGGAGGCAGTCCTGTCAATTTCTGCAGGACAAGCAGGTGGGAAGGTAACGATGCGGGCGAGGCCATCTGCCGCACAGGGGGAGCTGGATAGGTAAGGGGAGAGGGAGTTCCAAGTATGGGCTGGGGAGGTGGGTTTGGGGGTGACAGGGGTTTTTCACGGCAGGAAAGACAGCAGAGACGGGCAGTGCAGGCTGGGGAAGAGCCCGCGGCTGGCCTGCTCCTGTTTGACGTGGTGGCGGGCGGCGGGTGGCGGGTGCGTAAGGTTGAGCTTCCCTGGGACCAAAGTGACCCCTTGTGGCCACTGGAGCCATAAAGAGCCCAGCGCATGGATGTGGGAGCCAGAACGGAGCCCAGTTCAGAACCTAAGGAGGGGCGTGCAGCCAGTCACCAAGGAGAGGGTGGTGCTTACACCTGGCTACCAGTGGTCGGCAAACTCATTAGTCCACAGAGCAAATATCAACAGTACGATGATTGAAACTTCTTTGGAGAGCCAAACTTTTTAAACTTAAACTTCTTCTAACGCCACTTCTTCAACATAGACTCGCCCAGGCCGTGGTGTTTTGTGGAAGAGCCACACTCAAGGAGCCAAAGAGCCGCGTGTGGCTCCCGAGCCGCAGTTTGCCGACCGCGAGGCTAGACTCCCTCGCTCTCGCTGTGAGGTATCACAGTGCAGCCCATGTGGATTAAAGGCGTCAGTGTGAAAACATGGAGCCGCCGGGAGCTGAACACAGCCGGGGAACGGTCGTCCCGAAGAGGGCGAGGTGATGGGAAATGTTTACTGTGGCCGAGGCCGGTGCGGCTCAGCGGGTAGAGCGTCGGCCTGCAGACTGAAGGGTCCCAGGTTCGATTCCGGTCAAGGGCATGTACGTTGGCTGCGGGCACATCCCCAGTGGGAGGTGTGCAGGAGGCAGCTGATGGATGTTTCTCTCTCATCGATGTTTCTGACTCTCTATCCCTCTCCCTTCCTCTCTGTAAAAAAAAAAAATCAATAAAATATATTTTAAAAAAATAGTGTGAGATGGTGGAAACATTTACTGTTCATCTGGTCCCCGGGGGGAGGGTCTCCGGAAACAGACGTGGTGGAAAGGGAGCACTCCGGAAGGCGCTCTGCGGGCTGTCTGCAAACAGGGGCCACCGGAGCCCTTCGAATCCAAAGGCGCAGAAAGGGTGGAGGACTCGCTGGGCAGCTCTGTGTGTGGCAATAGGCGACCGGCAGAATCACGTTCTCCGGTCACATGTCAGGGCATGGAGTGTGAGCTCATGGGAAGTGTCCGCTGGTCTCTGCTCTGGGACCCTGGCACCGGGCTCCTCCGTCCTTTGTGGCTTCCTAAGGGATGAAACGCTGGGAGCATCCTTTGTGAGGTGTCTGAGGGCCGCGGGGGGCGGGGGGCGCTGCTGGGCGGGGCTGGTCTCCAGAAAGACAAGCATCCTTAGAAGCTTGGGATTTTCTTTCTTTCTTTCTTTTTTTAAAAAAATATATTTTATTGATTTCAGAGAGGAAAGGAGAGGGAGAGAGAGGCAGAAACATCAATGATGAGAGAGAATCATCGATCGGCTGCCCCCTGCACGCCCCCCACTGGGGACCAAGCCCACAATCCAGGCATGTGCCCCTGGCCTGGAATCGAACCCGGGACCCCTCAGTCCACAGGCAGACGCTCTATCCATTGAGCCAAACCACCAGGGGCAGAAGCTTGGAATTTTCAACCCAGCCCATCCTCCGAGAGGGGAGAGGGGCTGGGAGTGGGGTGACGAGACCTCTGTGAAACCCCGAGAGTCGGGCGTTCAGAGAACTAGGTGGGCGAACACACCCACACCACGCGGGTGGCGCACCCCAACTCCACAGGGTCAGAACCCTGCGTTTGGGACCCCCTAGGCCTCATCCTGTGTATCCGTTCACCTGGCTGTTCACCCGTATCCGTGATCATGTCCTTCATTAGCTCATAAACTATTAAGCATAGGTAAGTGTCCCCCTGAGTTCTGTGAGGTGCTCTAGCAAATCCACAGAACCCGGGGAGGGGTCCCTGAAACCTCGCTCGGTGGCTGGTGGGTCAGGGCACTGGCCTCCGAAGTGTGCGTGTTGAGGGTCGGGGGCAGCCTCGGGGGGCGGAGCCTGTAACCTGTGGGATCCGACGCTGTCACCCGGAGACCGGGTCTGAGGGAGTTAAATGTAGGACACCCAGCCGGTGTCGCAGAGAACGGCTTGCTGCTGGCAGAAACCTCCGCACACTTGGTGACCAGAGTTATAAAGTGCAGCCGCTTTAAGGGGGAAGGAAGAAAAGTGCCCTTTCCCTTTAACAGGGAAAATGCTCTGGCTGCACCAAGGGAGAAACAGTGGGCTGCAGAATGCCATCCTCACACCATGCTGAGCTTTGCTACCCTGTTTCCCCGAAAATAAGACCTACTCGCTGTAATATAAGGCATCCACCCCCCCCCCGAAAATAAGACCTGGCGCATCTTTGGGAGCAAAAATTAATATAAGACACTGCCTTATTTTCGGGGAAACGGTATAATTTGAGTGACAGCTGAGCTGCTATTGCTTACCATGTTTCCAGCTGAGTTTTATACGCATGAGACGGTTGGAAATTTCCCCGTGACCCTGCGAGGCAGGTGCAGTCAATATTCCCATCGTGCAGGTCAGACGGACTGCAGAGAGATTCCCTCGTCGGCCCGAGACGGCAATGAAACAGAGGAGTCTTGCTGGTAACCCAGGTCCCCCTGGAAAATCACTCCGAGGCTGAGAGTTTCCAACTTGGTCAGAAACCAGCCCCTCGAAAATGAGCGGAGCAGGGGGACGCGGGGAGGATAAAGACACAGACGTTATTTCTGGCCGTGTGTGGGTAGTGAGGTGGTTCTACACGTTATGTTACTGTTAGTGGTAAAACATTTCTGAGACATATAAAAGGAATGGGCATATGCTATATAAAAGCCCACGCTGGCATGTTATAAATCCCTCTTCTCTCTTGGGGACCAGAAGTGGGGGGTAGGGAGAGGGGCGGGGGACAAACCCTTGATGGTCAATGGCTGCAGCCGAAATTTAATGAAAGCACTTTCTCAGATAAGCTGCCATTGCCCTAGGGCAGCAAGCGAGGCGACAAGGGACCCCGGCCACTGGAGAAGGCTGTTCTTGATGCACGAGGAGCTCCCCAAGGGAGCCCAGCCCCTCTGCCACCCACCTGGGGACCTCTCGCGGAGCCGCCACCAGAAGGGCCACCAGGTGGCGCCCGTGAGCCTTGCTTGTCAACTGGTCCAGCCACAAAGTGCCCCTGGTTGCCATGGATACCACAGGGCAACTATTGTATGATTCCAACTACAGGAGGTCCTTAGAGTAGTCCAGTTCTTTTTAAAATATATTTTTTATTGATTTTTTTTTTTACAGAGAGGAAGGGAGAGGGACAGAGAGTCAGAAACATCGATGAGAGAGAAACATCGATCAGCTGCCTCTCGCATGCCCCCCACTGGGAATGTGCCTGCAGCCAAGGTACATGCTCTTGACTGGAATCGAACCCGGGACCCTTCAGTCTGCAGGCCAATGCTCTATCCACTGAGCCAAACCAGCCAGGGCGAGTAGTCCCATTCTTAGAGACAGAAAGTAGAAGGGTGGGTTCCAGGGCCGTGAGAAGGAGGGATGGGGAGTTAGTGCTTCATGGGTGCAGGGCTTGACTTTGGGGAAAGTGAAAAAGTTCTGCAAATGGATGACGATTGCCCAAGGAAGATGCACTTAATCCCGCTGAACTGCACTGTCACCGACGGCTAAAGGGGAAGTTGGATGTGCGGTGTATCATACCATAAACAACAACCCCCTTGTCTATAAAGCAAGCGGGCATGTTTCACGCTGGGAGAAACACGGGTGCGGGTGGCATACCTCTTGGCGGAGCCCCGCCCCCTCGCCTCCCCCCCCAGCACTGCAGAACCCTGGGAGCCCTCACAACAGCCCCTGCAGAGGTGCCTTCCCCCGCCCTGGCCTTGTGAGGCTCGGCCCTGTCCCCCCTCTCGATCTCTGTCAATCGCCTCACTTACGACAAAGGACAAAGCAAAAACTGTCACCCACACCCACTCCACACCCTCCCACGTCCTGCCCACCCTGTCCAGCGACAGGTGCCTTTTCCCAGCGTCCTCGTCAGCACGGGGCCCATCTTAAAGTGTACAGCTCAGCATCATTCCTTATATCCACAGTATCGTTCAACCACCTCCACTATCCATTTCCAAAACTTTTTCATCACCCCGCCCACAGAACCCTGTACCCATAGGTTACAGGGGAGTTAAGCAACAACTCCCCTATTCCCGTCTCCATCCCAGCGCCTGGAAACCTCTATTGCACTCTCCCGTAAAGGAATATTCCCTCCTGGGGTCTGCTGTGATATTTAAATGAATTAATTTACATACAAAGCACTCAGAATGATGCCTGGCACAGAGCAAGTCCCACATGATGTCACTGTTACATCCTATTTGGTGAAGACAGTCCCCCACCACAGTAAACCAACACATAAGATAATCTCGGAGAGACAAGGTTGCCGAAACCCGTTTGGCTCAGTGGATAGAGCGTCGGCCTGTGGATTGAAGGGTCCTGGGTTCGATTCCGGTCAAGGGCATGTACCTTAGTTGCAGGCACATCCCCAGTAGGGGGTGTGCAAGAGGCAGCTGATTGACGTTTCTCTCTCATCAATATTTCTGACTTTCTATTCCTCTCCATTCCTCTCTGTAAAAAATCAATAAAATACATATATTTTTAAAAGAGAGAAGGCCGATGAAGACAACAAACCAGAGAGAGAACCCCTTTGAGAGAGCAATACCTGCTGGCCAGGGCTTGCTGAGGGCTGCAGGAGAAAACCACGGCTTCCAACCCAGTGGTCTGCTAACAATTAAGGTTTAATTACCCAAGCTACACAGGTATTACCCATAATACCTTCTTCCCCTGAAACCCCGAAACACGCCCCACAAGGCTTCTCTGAGACAGACTCCCCGCCGGTCACCCCTTTGCCCCATTCCTGCTCAGGGAGCCTGCTGGCTCACTGTGGGCAGAGCGCTGGCCAGGCACGAAGCGGTCTGTGAGCTCTCTACCTGTTCATGAGATAAGTCCCTTCGAGTTCCACAAAAAGGCCACGTTGAGACCTGCTCGGGGGAAGCAGGGGAAGGGGGGAGGGGACAGCCACCATTTCCAGGCAGAGCAGAGCCCCCTTCCCAGCGTGGCTATTTCTGGCTTCCGGCGAAGTCACCGTGACGAGGCAGAAAAGCTTGTCCCTCTTCGCCCCGAGGAGGCTGTGAGCCGAACGCCTATTTCCAAAGCGTTAGGTCAGCGCAGGCAGCAGGGGCAGGGACTCGGGGCCAGGGACACACTCTTCTTGATTAAGAGAGAGCGATGCCGGGGGAGGGGTCCCGGTCTGCAGGCCCTCCTGGCAGGGCCGTGCAGTCAGCCCCTGGGATGGTGCCCAGAGCGCTTTTCCGGTCCCCAGACCATGGAAGGTGGACGGGCCAGCACTGGACCGGCCCAAAATCCGAGGCTGAGCTCCCCTCCACCCGGCCTGTTTCTCAGGATGCCTCTTGTCTCCAGACCCAACTCTCAGGCCTGGCTGTGGCTGCCAGTGTTAGCAGATCGGGCTGGGCAGTCCAGGACCAAGACTCTCTCTTACTGGTCACTTCTTAGCTCAGCCCCAGTGAGGACGAATTGTCTCCCCAGAGGACACAGATCTGCTCTGTCCAGCTGCGAAAGTGAGGGGTCTATTCTCTTCCCCCAAATGGAGAGAGGCCCTGGGGGGTCAGAGCGGATGTGGCTGGAGTCACTCAATCCAATCCTCTTGTTTTCAGATGAGGAAACTGAGGCTCAGAGGGTGCAGATCTGTCCAGGGCCGGGCCCCCAGGTCAGGCTCCTGCACAGAGACCTGGGCTTCTCCCGTGGCAGCTGGGATAGAAGGGGGAGCGAGTGCCATGAGAGGCAGCCAGGCCCCGGGCTCAGACGGCCCAGGTTCAGCCTCTGCTCCGCCACCTACCAACCCCCAGGACCCAGAACAGCCACTTAACTCCCATTAAATAGCATTTAGCTTCAGGGAGCTCGTTTGCAGAACGGAGATTAAAAAAACAACAACCAGAAACTGGTTCCTGCAATAGTTGGCCAGCGTCTGAGTGTGGGGAGCCACACCGAGGGGTGGCATTTTGGGGAAAGGTCCCTTAGAAGAGGCCATTGGATATGGTTCTCTTTAAAAAAAATATATATATATATATATATATATATATATATTTTATTGATTTTTTACAGAGAGGAAGGGACAGGGATAGAAAGTCAGAAACATAGATCAGCTGCCTCCTGCACACCCCCCACTGGGGATGTGCCCGCAGGCAAGGTACATGCCCTTGACCGGAATCGAACCTGGGACCCTTCAGTCCGCAGGCTGACACTCCATCCACTGAGCCAAACCAGTCTAGGCTGGATGTACTCTTTAAAGTGATTAATGTTATGCTATGTGAATTTTACCCCGATAAACACACACACACACACACACACACTCACACACACACTCACACACACACACACACACACACACACTCACACTCACACACACATATACACACACACACACTCACACACACACACACACACACACATCCCTACAAGGACTTTCTTGGAAATGGCAGAGGCCCGGCTCCAGGCTTTAGGCTGGGCGATATCTTGTTGAAAAAAGAAAAAGAAAAAAGAAACAATCCTTTAGGGTCTCTGTATCTTTCAGAACCTGGCGGCTTCGACCACAAAGCCTCCTTCTCCAGGCGGCCTCTCCAGCAGGAACGCTGGCCGCGCCAGCAAAGCGTCTGCGGCCTCGGCCAGAACGGGCGCAGCTTCAGGGAAGAGGAACTTGTCTTCTCCCTGCGGCTCTTGGGGGAAAGAGGATAGACCCGGAGCCAAGGGCCCGAGGCGGTGCCTCCTGCAGGGACGGACACGCTCCCGGGGTCAGACTCCCCCTCGGGAGACTTGCTTTCCCGTCTGGTCTCTGTCCTGGCCACCCTGGCCGGGCCCCTCACTGTGCCGCTTCCTACGGCTGCCCTGAAGCTCTCCTCCAGCTCCATCCAGGCCCTGACCGAGGAGGAGACGAGGCCTTTCCTGCGGGGGGGCGGGCCCTCAGATGGACATGGCGGGACAGGAGTGGACCCTGAGAGGCGGGGCCCCTTCCCTCCTGGAGGCATGCACCCGTCCGCCCTGCCTGCCCACACCTCTCGGGCTCCCTGCAGTGCCCACGGCCATCCCTGCCAAACCAGCCCCTCCCCCTTTTAGTATTAGACTGTCCCTACCTATCCCCGGCTTCAATTGCCCACCATCAACCAGGGTCCAAAAATATGAAACGGAAAGTTGCAGAAATAAACAACTCATGCGTTTTAGATCGCACGCGATTATGAGTAGCGTGATGCAATCTCTTGCTGTCCTGCTCCCTCCCAGCCGGGCCATGAATCATCTGTCTCGGTCAGCAGACCAACTGTCACGGCGTAACAGTGCCCGTGTTCCAGTCAGCCCTATCTTACTTAATAAGGGCCCCGAAGTGCAGGCGTAGTGATCCCAGCGGTTCGAATATGCCCGTGGTTGGCAAACTCATGAGCCAACTATCAACAGTACAGAGATTGAAATTTCTTTGGAGAGCCGAAAACGGACTTCTATGCACGGGCCACGAAGTTTCAGGCGCACTGTGCCTGCGTGCCCGCACGTGGTATTTTGTGGAAGAGCCATATTCAAGGGGCCAAAGAGCCACTTGTGGCTTGAGAGCCACAGTTTACGGACCACTGGAATATGCCAAAGAAAGTGGTAAAGTGGTTCCTTTAAGTGAAAAGGTATGACGGGAACGAACAGAATATACAGGAGCTGGTACTGTCTGCAGTTCCATGCATCCCATGGGGGTCTTGAAATGCATCCCCAGCAGATCAGGGGGGCTATGGTGTTATTATCTCATGTAACAAAAGAGTAATATGCAAATTGACCATCACTCCAACACATGAGATGGGTGTCACCATGTGGTCAAAGATGATTGCCCTCATGTGAACACAAGATAGCCACCACAAGATGGCCAGCAGGGGTGGGCCATTGGGAGGTTCCAGGCCTGCAAGGGAGGGAAGTTGAGGGCGATCAAGCCTGCAGGGGAGGGCAGTTAGGGGTGACCAGGCTGGCAGAGGAGGGAAGTTGGGGGTGACTGGGCCTGCAGGGAAAGGCAGTTGGGAGCAGGTGCAGGCCTTCAGCAGGGAGGGGAGTAGTTAGGGGCAAACAGGCTGCCAGGGGAGCAATTAGGCATCAATCAGGCTGGCAGGAGAGTGGTTAGGGGGTGATCAGGTTGGCAGGCAGAAGTGGTTAGGGGCAATCAGGAAGTCAGGCAGGCGAGCAGTTGGGAGCCAGCAGTCCTGGATTGTGAGAGGGATGTTTGGGCAGTTGGACATGAAAAGTATGGGCAGTCAGACATGGACATATGTATGAGAAGTCAGACATGATAGGTACCAGGATCGGGCCTAAACGGGCAGTCAGACATCCCTCAAGAGGTCCCAGATTGAGGGGGGTGCAGGCTGGGCTGAGGGACACACACACCCCCATGCACAAATTTTGTGCACCGTGCCTTTAGTGTTTACCATGATAAAAGCCCCAGAATGACTTCTTTCAAGATCTTTCATTTCTGCAGACCTACGTAGGGCTGTATTCTCAGCCAGGGGGCGATGTTGCCACAACTTCGGGGAGGGGGTGCTCGGGGCACCTAGTGGGCAGACGCCAGAGATGCTATTAAACATCCTACAATGCACAGGATGGCCCCCAACAAAGAATGGTGCTGCCCCAAATGCCGACATGCCGAGGCTGAGAACCTCTGGGAGAGAGGGTGGTGTGTGTATGTGTGTGGTGGGGAGTGGGGTAGCGACTGTGTGGGTCAGAGTTTCCGCTCCCCTCCAAAACTGATGCCAAATTCCCCCTCTGCACAAAGAGAAGTCAGCGACCAACTGGTGTGCTTCTTTCTCTCTTCTCCGAGGCAGAGGCTACTTCTCACAAGGAGATTGGACTGTGGGCATGAAGTGGGCGGGACATTGCTGGTTAGCTTCATCTTCTGGGATTGGCAAGGGGAACAGCTTTCTCTCGACTGGATGTCATATTTCAGAACCGAAAAAAATGCTGCTGTGATTAACTTTCTTTGTTTTGAAAAGTTGTTTCTAAAATTCAACTGTAGTGACTTATGGTGTGTGTGTGTGTGTGTGTGTGTGTGTGTGTGTGTGTGTGTGTATGTGTGTTTGTGTGTGCGTATGCTTGTGTGTGTGTGTTTTCGTTCACAGGCACTCACATGTGTTTTCAGCTTTTTGGGGAGCTATAGAAAGAGAACCAGGCATGATTTTGCCCTTGGCTGTATGATCCTCGGACTTTGCTCATTTCTGGAAGTTAAGTCGGGGTGAGGGGGGAAATGTGCCAGGGAGAGCTGTACTCAGCAGCTCACACTCCCAGGTTAGGGACATGCGTCGCCTCGTCAGGACCACCTGCTCCAGCTGCCTGCGTGAGGTCAGAAGCAAAGACACCAGGGGACCTCCACAAGAAGCCCTGCCCTGGTACACACGGGGGGACTGGGGAGGAGGCCTGGCTCCGGGATGCCAGCCCGGCCCATGAATCCCGATCCCGCACCCTCACAGGCCCTCCCAAGCACATCTATTTTGGAGCCTGTGGCCGTGATCACACTCTGGGTGGTGTGAAGGGCTGAGCATCAGGACACTTTCTCCCAGGCCCAGCCTCTGGCTCCCGGATGGGGCTGTGGGGACGCGTCCTCCTTCCTGAGTTAAGCAGAGCGGCGGGAGGCACTGGGACTGCACAGAGAAAAGGGACCGGCTGAGAGGAGAGAGCTGGAGGCTCTCCCTCTGAGTGCTGAGGGGCAAAAACATGGGAGTTGACGGAGGCGTGGAGGCGGGAGGCTGGCACTGCCCAGCCAGGATTCAGCACCGTGGACAGCGGCGACCCCTGGTGGACGGTCGGAGCACGCGTCCGTTTTCTCTGAATTTTACAGGGGAAAAAAGGCGAAAAATGATTGAAAGCTGCGTAGCCCCAGACACTGTCCCATATACAAAATGTGCAATCTCAAATGTCTCTCAAAACAAGCTTGTCATCACCACTGACATTATCGCTCTCCCTCTGCACTGTTGAGGCACCCGGGTCCCGAGAGATAAGGTAAATGATGACGCCCAGCTCTGCACCAGGATTAGAGCGGAGGCAGCCTGGCTCCCAGCCCTCCTCTGACCCACTTCAAAACAAAAGCAGATCCAGCAATCCCACCCCTGGGACAACGGACTATTATTCAGCCTTTACAAGGGAGGAGGTTCTGGCACCTGCTACAGCATGGATTAACCTTGAGGACACTGTGAGCTCAGCCAGAAACAAACGGACAAACACTGTATGATTCCATTTCTACAAAGTTCCTAGCACAGTTAAGTTCACAGACAGGAAGGAGAATGCTGGGAGAGCATCTGACGGGTTCTTTTAATACCACCAACATCATTAGAAATCCCCGAATACAAATAAGAAAAGCCTAGTGTTAGTGACAGAACATTTTGCACAAATACATACAATAGTCTCCAAGTTGCCCTGCAGATATGCGACTAAAGCAATTAAAATCTTTATCCAAATGGAGAACAAAACCCAGACAATTTCGCCATTATTGAAAGATTGGCATATTTACCTCACATTTAGTTGGGCACATTCCTTTTATTTTCCAAATTTTAATTAAAAACTACGAAGGATGCCGAAACTTGTTCGGCTCAGTGGATAGAGCATCAGCCTGTGGATTGAAAGGTCCCAGGTTCGATTCCGGTCAAGGGCATGTACCTTGGTTGCGGGCACATCCCCAGTAGGGGGTGTGCAGGAGGCAGCTGATGTTTCTGACTTTCTATTCTTCTCCCTTCCTCTCTGTAAAAACTCAATAAACTATATTTTGAAAATAAAATAAAAACACAAAGGATCTCAGTGCTGCCGTTACCTATTCCTTTACCTATAGAGCCAGACTCACTTTCTCTACGTGTACAGGATAGGTGTGCCCCAAGTGCTGAGCAGTTCTCATGCGCTCCTCCCGGGCACTGTTCAATGTGTGTTACTTCCTTCTGTTGTTAGACGTGATTTATGTTTGTTTGTTTTTAATACATTGTATTGATTTTTTACAGAGAGATAGGAAGAGAGATAGAAAGTCAGAAACATCGATGAGAGAGAAACATCGATTAGCTGCCTCTTGCACACCCCCTACTGGGGATGTGCTTGCAGCCAAGGTACATGCCCTTGACCGTAATCGAACCCGGGACCTTTCAGTCCGAAGGCTGATGCTCTATCCACTGAGCCACACCGGTCTCGGCTGATTTGTGTTTGTTTAACAAACTGTCTCAGGCCGGGCCCAGGCGGCTCAGTGGCTGAGCATCAGCCCATGAACCAGGTCACAGTCAGATTCCTGGTCAGGGCACACGCCCGGGTTTCGGGTTCTAACCCCAGCGGGGGCCGTGCAGGAGGCAGCTGGTCGATGACTCTCTCCTGATTGGTGTTTCTATCTCTCCGTTCCTCTCTGAAATCAGTGAGAGCGTATTTGTTAAAATCGCCTCGGCCTATGGAGCTGAGGGACTGGCACGGCCACCACCAACTGCATTCAGGGTGCTCGGAAAAGCACCGGCTGTCAAAGAGCAGGTAAGGATCGGTGCCCTCTCCCAACGAGTCGGGCTCGCTCTCCTCCTCTGTGTCCTAGGATGTTCATGCCGCTTGGCATCGCCATTTTTATCTGGGGGAAACATCGTGAGTCATTAGCCAAAGTTCAGCTCTCTGAAGAAGCAAAAGCAGCGAGAAAATTCACGGTGTCCCGGTTTTCTAGGCGGCGTCCCCCACGCTTGCACCCAGGTGCTTAATAATTTAGCCTTTTGGGCAAAGTTCTCATTAGAATAGGTCGAAAGCATGAATAATTCAGGCATTTGCGAATCATACTGCTCAGTTGTGCTGACGCTGGCCAAAAAAAGAACCTCGAGCACCTACAGAGAGACTCGAGGTGACTAGATCAGGTGACTGGGTCAGGATGACACCGAATCTGGTTAATGGGAAGCCCAGGTCATGCCCAGTGGTATCACACTTCCCCCAGCGCCTGTCACTTTTTGCAGGTTGTTGAAGTCTGAAAGGTCTCCTGCGAGAAAAATTCCGCCGGAGATCACACTCTACACCTCTAGTTCTCTCTCTCTCTCTCTCTCTCTCTCTCTCTCTCTCTCTCTCTCTCTCTCTCTTCCCAGACCACTCTTTCACGCCTCCGTTCTCAGCAGATGACCTGGCTCCCAGCCCCTATTCGCCCATGACCAGCGCCCGCTGCCCACATGCCCTGCCTCCTCTCCTTTTCCATAAGATGACCTGGCTGTGTCCCTCCTGCAGCAGCTCCTGTGTGTGTCCCCAGGTCCCACCCCCTCTCGGTCTCTGCTCCATCGTCCATTTTTCATTGCCCAATACATCTTCTCCGTTAGCATATAGACACGCTGTTATTGATCCCATCTTTAAAATTAATTCACAGTATGTATAGCAAAGAAGCTGCCTCAGTTCATTCAGGCTTCAGGGACTGAACATGAAAGAAAGAAAAGGCGGAAAACCTCGTGGACGCAGACGATGGTGTGGCGACTGCGGGGGGAAGGGGGTGAATGGTGATGGACAGAGACCTGACCTTGGGTGGGTGAGCACACACTACGGGGTACAGATGATGTGCTGTGGAGTTGTGCACCTGAAACCTGTAGAGTGTTAATCAGTGTCACCCCAGTACATTAAATAAAAAATATATATAAATTAAATTAAAACCCAGACATTTATTTCTCACAGTTATGAAGGTTGGGGAGTCTGATACAAAGGTACAGATACAGGGAGAGCTGGTATCTGGTGAGGGACCACCTTCTCATTCACAGCCAGTCAGCTTCTCGTAGTTTCCTTACGTGACAGAAGTAGGTGAGGAGCTCTGTGGAGTCTTTTACTTATTTATTTTAATATAGTTTTTATTGATTTTTTTTACAGAGAGGAAGGGAAAGGAATAGAGAGCTAGAAACATCGATGAGACAGAAACATCCATCAGCTGCCTCCTGCACACCTCCCACTGGGGATGTGCTTGCAACAAAGGTACATGCCCTTGACCGGAACCGAACCCAGGACCTTTGAGTCTGCGGGCCAACGCTCTGTCCACTGAGCCACACCGGTCAGGGCTGTGGAGTCTGTTTAACAAAGACACCGGCCTGGCCAGTGTGGATCAGTGGATGAGTGTCAACCCAGGAGAGAGGTCACAATTCCATTCCCTGTCAGGGCACATGCCCCAGTTGCAGGTTCGATCCCCAGTCGGGGGCGTGCGCGAGGCAGCTGATGGGTGAGTCCCCCTCACCACGGTTGTGTTTGTTTTTCTTCCATCGATGTCTCTCTCTCTCCCTCTCCCTTCCTCTCCGTCATCAATAAAAATTATAAGGGCACTAATCCCGTTCACGAGGGCTCCATCCTCAGGACGTAATCGCCTACCAAAGGCTCCCCTCCAAATCCCATCCACAGAGGACTTCAACACATGAAGTGGGGGTCGGGGGGACACAGACGTTTGGTCTGTGGCATAAGCTCGTGCAGAGACACTTCTCATTGGTCGTTGGGGGACTGCAGAGTCAAACCACAGTGAGCCGCCGCCGCCGCACACCAACGGGAATGTCCCCAGTGACGAAGCCCAGCCGTGCCAGGTGTTGGGGAGGGTGTGGAGGCACCGGAACTCAGAAACACGCTGCCCACGAGCTCAGCAGTTCTCACGGGCTCTCAGTTGCCTTCCAACATGTCCTCCCTCCTGAACTTAATGTCCTTCGGAGAAAAGGCTGGCCGCGTCTTACAATGTTACAACTACCCCATGACCAGCCACTCCACTCCAGCTTCCTCCACAGAAGAACTGGGGTTCCCGAGCACACCCTCCTCGTCCGGTTAAGGACAGCTACCACCACAGCCACCATCCCCGCGCTGGGTCAGCGGCGGGAGCTGCGCCACCGTTACCACGTCAAGGACTTCTTGGCAAGAAGCTCCTGGATGCTGTGTGTGTGTGTGTGTGTGTGTGAGTGTGTGTGTGAGTGTGTGTGTGTGTGAGTGTGTGTGTGTGTGTGTGTGTGTGTGTGAGTGTGTGTGTGTGTGTGTGTGTGAGTGTGTGTGTGTGTGAGTGTGTGTGTGTGAGCGTGTGTGTGTGAGTGTGTGTGTGTGTGTGAGCGTGTGTGTGAGTGTGTGTGTGTGTGTGAGTGTGTGTGTGTGTGAGTGTGTGTGTGTGTGTGTGAGTGTGTGTGTGAGTGTGTGTGTGTGTGTGTGAGAGTGTGTGTGTGTGTGAGTGTGTGTGTGTGAGCGTGTGTGTGTGAGTGTGTGTGTGTGTGTGAGCGTGTGTGTGAGTGTGTGTGTGTGTGTGTGTGTGTGTGAGTGTGTGTGTGTGTGTGTGAGTGTGTGTGTGAGTGTGTGTGTGTGTGTGTGAGAGTGTGTGTGTGTGTGAGTGTGTGTGTGTGTGAGTGTGTGTGTGTGTGTGAGTGTGTGTGTGTGTGTGAGCGTGTGTGTGAGTGTGTGTGTGTGTGTGAGTGTGTGTGTGTGTGAGTGTGTGTGTGAGTGTGTGTGTGAGTGTGTGTGTGTGTGAGTGTGTGTGTGTGTATGTGTGTGTGTGAGTGTGTGTGTGTGTGAGTGTGTGTGTGTGTGTGTGTGTGAGTGTGTGTGTGTGTGTGTGAGTGTGTGTGTGTGTGAGTGTGTGTGTGTGTGAGTGTGTGTGTGTGTGAGTGTGTGTGTGTGTGTGAGCGTGTGTGTGAGTGTGTGTGTGTGTGTGAGTGTGTGTGAGTGTGTGTGTGTGTGTGTGAGTGTGTGTGTGTGTGAGTGTGTGTGTGTGTGTGAGCGTGTGTGTGAGTGTGTGTGTGTGTATGTGTGTGTGTGAGTGTGTGTGTGTGTGAGTGTGTGTGTGTGTGTGTGTGTGAGTGTGTGTGTGTGTGTGAGTGTGTGTGTGTGTGAGTGTGTGTGTGAGTGTGTGTGTGAGTGTGTGTGTGTGTGAGTGTGTGTGTGTGTGTGTGTGAGTGTGTGTGTGTGTGAGTGTGTGTGTGTGTGAGTGTGTGTGTGTGTGAGTGTGTGTGTGTGTGTGAGCGTGTGTGTGAGTGTGTGTGTGTGTGTGAGTGTGTGTGTGTGTGAGTGTGTGTGTGTGTGTGTGTGAGTGTGTGTGTGTGTGTGTGAGTGTGTGTGTGTGTGTGTGTGTGAGTGTGTGTGTGTGTGTGTGAGTGTGTGTGAGTATGTGTGTGTGTGTGTGTGTGAGCGTGTGTGTGTGAGTGTGTGTGTGTATGAGTGTGTGTGTGTGTGAGTGTGTGTGTGAGTGTATGTGTGTGAGTGTGTGTGTGTGTGTGTGTGTGTGTTTTTGTTTGTTTGTTTGTTTTCACCAAAAACCTGTCCTTGGAGGTTTTGGCATCTGACCAACTCTGTCGTTTATTTGATCAACTGATTGATTTCTGACCAAGGGCAAACCTGGGAGGAGAGCTGCAAACCGCTCGGGCAGGTCTGAAATGTCAGAGGAGAAACGAAACGAAACCATCAGAAGACTGACTTTTTCATGAACGAGAAATGTGAGCATCGCCGTCTCAGTTTCCCATTGGGCTGGAGGCAACGTTAATGGACTCGGAGCGAGTTAATTAAGGAGAAATCGCAACTAAACCCAGTGAGGGGGGCTGCTGCTCTTGCTCCCGATCCCCCTCTTCTCTGTAGGCTCTCCCCCAGGAGGCAGGGGCTGGGGAGACGCCTTGAACTGGGTAGACATCCCTCTGAGAATCAGACCCCAGGGGAAACCATCCAGTGAGGCAAACTTCCAGGAAGGGGCCCTGTCACCCCAAAGTCCCAGAGACCTCAGATATCAGAGCCAAGTCCAAAACCTAGGAGATTGTTCTAAAGCCTCGCCTTCTTATCTGGGCGTGATGTGGGAACTCACCTTTGTTCGGACCTTCCCAGCTGTCTGACTTTGGGGCATTTACCCAAACTCACAGAACATCACGTTTCTTATTCATTGATTCAGTAAGTTATTATGGAGTGCCTGGCACAAGGAATAAACATTATTGATTTAAATGATTGGCTAGTTAATTGACTAAATATCACTGGCTTGGAAGCAGTAAATATAAAGTGAACGACATATGTTATAGAGCCCTTGAGACCTCATCGTGTGGACGTGAGAGAACAGGACGTAGTTATATTAGTCTCTGTCCCCAGCTCCTGGCACGGAGCCCCTAACACCTTTGTCCTTTCCGAGGTGGTAAAAGCACTAGCAACCACTTCTAGTCCAACGTCTTGTCTTTGACTCTGGATCCTGCTATGGGGCTCCTAAACCCCTTTGCATCTCCTGGGAAATTCCTTTTAAGAAGAGGACAGACACAAAGGGAGACGTTGGCCATGTGATGACAGAGGCAGAGATTGGGTGTTGCAGCTGTAAGAAAGGAATGCCAAGGATTGCCAGCAGACACAGGAAGCTAGAAAAGACCTGGCGGTTCTCCCCTGGAGCCTTCAGGGGGAGCCTTGAAACACCTGGATTTCAGACTTCTGGCCTCCAGTACCTGAGACAATGAATTTCTTGATTCTCAGCCACTCAGTCTGTGGTACTTCATTGTGGAAGCCCTAGGAAAGTCACATTCTGGTGCTTTCAAAAGACCCACCCACTCAGGTTGGAGGGGAGTCCAAGTGGATGAGGGCTGGCCAGGTAGGGATATAGCAAAGCTGTTTCCAAAATAGATGATGGTACCTTGGGCTATACAGTGGTCAGCAAACTACGGCTCTCGAGCCACATGCGGCTTGTGAGCCGTGGTTTGCTGCTCTGTTGACTAATGAGTTTGCCGACCTCTGGGCTAGGGTGGTGAGGGTGAGGTGTGGAAAGAAGACAAGTTGAGGAATGCTTAGGAGGTGACATCTATTGAGAGACCACGGAAGTGGCAAACACATTGAAACGTGGTCTTCAGACATGCTCAAGAGATTTGTCACCAACAAGGTGGGCATAGGCCGTGATGGCACCTAGGACAGCCCAGTGAGTCAGGAGATGGGTGAGGCCAGCATGGGTGGAGAGATGTTAGGGGGGCTACAGAAGCAGCAGGTGATCAGAGTGGGGGCCCTGGGTGGAGGAAGTCTGTGGGTTAAGAGGCACATTGGGGATCTGCATTAAAGCAGGTGGTCGGCCGGAGCATCAAATACCCCAGACGGCAGTGTGGTCTGAGAGTCCAGGGCCATTGGCGGTAGCAAAGCCCAGATACACACCCTGGCTTCCCCTCTGCAGACATTGCTAGCCGATCCCAACATCCACTCCTTCCACGCTGGAAGCCCCCACCAATGGAGCAGATTGGACGCGGATGAAATCCTCTTGCGATCCCAGGACAGGGATGGGGTTCACAGGGACCCTGAGCCCTCTCCAGACGTTGGCAGATCTGCACTTGATCCCCTGATCCTCGGTGAACACCTGGAAGTTAACAGAGCAGGTGCTTGCAGGACTCCTATTTTCAAGAGGAAACAGGCCCTGAAGCCCACAGCTAGTATAAAGGACAGAGCTGGGCTCGAATTAAGATCCACTTCCAGCCCTAACCGGTGTGGCTCAGTGGATAGAGCGTCAGCCTGTGGACTGAAAGGTCCCGGGTTCGATTGCGGTGAAGGGCATGTACCTTTGTTGTGGGCACATTCCCAGTAGGGGGTGTTGCAGGAGGCAGCTGATCGATGCTTTTCTCCCTCTATCCTTCTCCCTTCCTCTCTGTAAAAAATCAATGATATATATTTAAAAACAAAAACAAAACAAACAACAACAAAAATATCCACTTCCAAATCTTCCTCCTGCTCTTTCCTGGGAGTGGTTGTGAATCGGCGGCCAAAACAATGAAGACTACTGGACCAGTATTTTGTTTTATTATTATTATGGTAGAACACACACAACACAAACATTACCATTTTAGCCACTTTTCAGTGTATAGCTCTGTGGCTTTTCATGCTGATGTGCAATCGCTCTTACCGTTCATCCACAGAACTCGTTCATTTTCCCACAGTGAGACTCTGCACCCGTTAAACAAGTCCTCCCCACCCCCCTCCCCAGCCCCGACCCCCACCCTTCTTCCCGTCTCTGCAAACTTTACTCCAGGCGACCCGTATTAGCGGAATCGCGGGTTATTTGTCCTTTTGCGAGAATCCACATTTTCACCCCGATTGCGGAATTCAAGTCATAATCTTGGCTTGGCGTGCTGGCTTAAATGACGTCTACTAACTCTCTGCTATCTTTATTTTCCACCAGAAAAACATGTGTCTTGGTTGAACTCATATGCTATTTTCATTTTTTAAGTGGGCAGGTGTTTGGTTTTTGTTTTTTTTAAATCTCTATGGACAATCATGAAGCCTTCCCTGGAGGGAAAAAAAAAGGCTCAGAGAGTTTCCATGACAACTTAATGTCAGAAACCTAAATCAAAACTCTTGAGATTTATTTTCAGAAGCTATTTTTTAAGAGTTAGGCAAGTGCCCTGACCGGTTTGGCTCAGTGGATAGAGCGTCAGCCTGTGGACTGAAGGGTCCCGGGTTCGATTCCAGTCAAGGGCATGTACCTTGGTTGCAGGCACATCCCCAGTGGGGGTTGTGCAGGAGGCAGCTGGTCGATGTTTCTCTCTCATCGATGTTTCTGACTCTCTCTCTCTCTCCCTCTCCCTTCCTCTCTGTAAAAAATCAATTAAAAAAAATTTTTTTAAATAAGAGTTAGGCAAGTTGATGCTGGCTGGTAATCCTGTTTTCAAGTTGAGTTTTGGGGTGGTGTGTGTGTGTGTGTATGTGTGTGTGTGTGTGTGTTGTTTTTATGCATCTACTCACCACATAACAAGTCAGGCACGATGCTAGTGGGCACTGGGCCACATAATGTGGGCAGGACAGAAATGGCGCTTGGCCCGAGGGCTGGTAATTTAAGAAACGCTGTAGCTGTTCCGAGGAGAAACTTTTCTTGCTAGCACGAGCTGAGTCCAATGCTGGGGTGAGGGCAGAGAATAGATTTGGGGCAAATTGAAGATGACCAATCAGATGGCATTGCCCACGGAGGAGTCTGGGGCCTCTCCCTTGAATTGTCTACTTCTAAGCCACTGAATATTTCTGGTTGCAACCTGGGACTGATTTTTTTCTTAAAAAAAAACAAAAAAAAAAACACGTGGACTCGGCCTTTAAAAAGAAGGAAATCCTGACATACGTTACCATTTGGATGAACCCCAAAGACATGATGCGGGTGAAATCAGCCATCCCAGGGACACAAACAGGCCACGGTCCCATTTGCAGGAGCAGCCAATGCCGTCGGACTCCTACAGGCAGAAAGCAGCTGGTGGCTGCCAGGGGCTGGGAGGAGGGAGCATGGGGAGCTCTGGTTCAATAGACGGAGAGGTCAGTTTTGCAAGATAAGTTCTAGAGATCTGTTGTCTGACCAACCACATGCCTACGGTTAATGCTGCTGTACTGTAGGGACACTTAAAAATGTGTTCATTTACTGTAATTGAAAAGAAAAAGAGTCTAGCCCAGCCCTGGCCATAGAGGGGACTCAATGTTTGCTCAATGCGATCATCTTGCTGGCTCAAGGCCTGGCCTGATATTTTCGCTGCCAAGGTTAGCTATGGGGTTGGGGCTGGCTGGTGGTTCCCCCTCCCTGTTGCCTTTTTAGTGCGTGCAACTTAAGATGCA
The DNA here is from genome assembly GCA_027563665.1 of Antrozous pallidus. Classification (NCBI taxonomy): domain Eukaryota; kingdom Metazoa; phylum Chordata; class Mammalia; order Chiroptera; family Vespertilionidae; genus Antrozous; species Antrozous pallidus. The sequence continues at coordinate 2,988,699 of CM050516.1, read as the reverse complement.
GCTGGGAAACAGCCCGGTCCAGGCTTTTCTAGAAAGTCATCTACCCTGGGATCGTTCACGTTCTGGACAAGTCCTGTGTCCATCTGCCACACCGACTCTGAGTCTCAACTCCGGACCCGAGGTCGGCCCCCCGCGGCCACAGCCTCAGAGGTTAAAAACAGACCTGCGTCAGGTGGCAGCCACTGGCATTTGGGGTGCCCTTTATAATTTATGGGTCACCCCCACACGCGTCCAACTCGTTCCAGCTGCTGTCTGGCTTCCAGTGCCTTCCCCAGACGTCCCCAGGGGGGGGGGGGGGGTCTGTTGGCAGAAGTGGTGCCTTAGTTAAGGTTTGTTCAGGTTTGTTTTTAAAAATCGGCTGTTCCCACCCCACCTTCCCCGGAGATATAAATAGAATAAAAAGAGGTTTAATTAGTAAGGCAAGACATTCGAGCTAAGTCCACTTGATCCTTGAAGAGGAAATCTAAGAGGTTCTTACTATCACTTTTTCAATCCTATATAAGGTGGGTCAGTAAGCACGCAAAAGCGCATCCGTTTTTTAGCTCCTTCGACTCTTTTCTCCGAATCTTCTTGGGGGAAAGCCTAAGACGGTGAGTAGCGGGGGGACCTGCCAGCCCCCAGACTCCTCTCTCCCACGCGCGTTCTCACTGGGCCGGCGCGCGCGCGCTCAGATTTCTGTTCCCGTGGGGGCGACGCCTGGGGGGACGCTGATCTCTGGAGGACGGGCTTTCGTGTCCCCGATTCCCACCCTCGGGGGGTGGGGGGGATGCATCTCTCCCGCAGGAGGTCTGTCCTCTCCCACGCGGAATCCGCAGCTCTGGCCGGTGTCGGGGGAGACGCTATTGCAACCGTAGCGTGCTTCCCTCCCGAGCGGTTTGTAGATGCGGACGTGGGAGGTCAATGACGTAAATATGAGTTTGATAAGAAAATGAGGTCAAATCGGTGTTTGGGGTTGTGCTTTGCACTTCACCGTCGGGGTACGTTCGGCAGAGGGCCCCGAGACAAAGGTGGCTGGGGTCTTTTCGGGATTTGGTTTCTGTGTGGATGTCCTGTCCCTTCACCGAATACCATTAAAATGCTCACCGAGCGCGCCGTCTCCCCGGGCTAAAGAGGCGGGGGAGGGCGCTCCCCCCAGACCAGCGTGTTCCCGCCCGCCACTCACCAGAGCCCGTTACCCCGCGCGGACAGGTGGACAATGAGCATCACAGACGTCCTCAGCGCGGAAGACATCGCGGCCGCCCTGCAGGAGTGCCAAGGTAACGGGCAACGGAGGCACGGGCGGGGGGGGGGGGGGGGGGTGGTTTGGGTGGGGGGTTCCCCTGTGCTTGCATTTCCGGCAAAGTCACACAAAAATGTGTGTGTGAATTTTGCCGAACGTTCACGAGATCAGAGAAGAAAACTGTTATTGATGAGCTAGGATGATAGGGATGTGAGATCTCATGTCTGTGAGGCGAAAGCAGCTCACCGTGAGAAAAGAGGGCACTGGCTATGTACCTGTTTGACCCCAACAATTGCGCTCCCCCTCCCCGAGGAGACCAGGGATGCCGGAGTCCTGGGGACACGGCCTGTAAGATGGGCGGGGGGTGGGGGGGGCACAGGGGGGCGGAGGAGAGATGGGCAAAGCAAACAGAGAGGAAAGCTGGGGGCGGGGGGCCGCAGATGATACCCAAAGCCACCCAATCTTGACTGCTTACGAATCTTGAACCAGTCACAGCCCTCTTTGTCTTGAAAAAGATGTTGTTATTATTATTATTTTTTTTTTTTTAGCAGAGCATCCCTGTGGCTCAGCGACACTATTATTTTTAATAACCCGTGCTTTCAGCATCTTGCTCAAACACAGGACGCGGTGCGGGGAGCGCCAGAATAACCCATTCTCTGTTCTTCAGACCCAGATACTTTTGAGCCCCAAAAATTCTTCCAGACATCAGGCCTCTCCAAGAAGTCGGCCAGTCAGGTGAAGGATGTTTTCCGGTTCATAGACAACGACCAGAGCGGGTACCTGGATGAGGAAGAGCTTAAGTAAGCTTTGTCCTGAGCCTGCCTGGCATTGCGAGCGGGCCGGGGTGCAGGGGGGGCCAGCTGCCCGGCATTTCTTCCCGCGCCGGCCTCGGTGCCGGTCTAAAGCAGCCTCCGGAAAGGGAAGGACGCGAGTCGGTCGGCCACAAGTCGAAACAGGGGCACCTAAGACTGGAGGGGCCGAGATGAACTAGTTTTAGGGGTTTTCTTTGGCCAATGGACTTACAACAAAACTCGGGGGGGGGGGGGAACTTTCTGAAACCAAATGCCCAGCAAATACTTTCTACAATGCAGGTCTGCTTGCTCAGACCTCGACTGAGGACCGAAATGGCTGGCAACGGGGTGGTCTGTTGCTTCAAGAGTGAAAGGAAGGGTGAGCGGGGCAGTGCGGGTTCTTCCAGAAACGCCCCTCGGGCGCTGTCACCCTGTAGGTTTTTCCTCCAGAAGTTTGAGAGCGGTGCTAGAGAGCTGACCGAGACAGAGGCCAGGAGTCTGATGGCAGCTGCAGATAACGACGGGGACGGGAAAATCGGGGCTGACGGTAAGTTCGCACCTGCGCAGGCCACAGCGGACCAGCTCAAGGAGCATCGGGGGGGGAGGGGGGGGCCTTGGGCCGTGAGGTCAAGCGGATGTGGGGGTGAAAGCCCCCTTTCTTAACCTTGCTGAGCCTCGGTCTTCTCATCTGTACAATGGGGCCAAAGGGAGGTGCAATTGATGTCAGGGAAGACTGGCACGTGCCTGAGGCTGTTTTCCAGAAGCTGGTCCCGCTGGCCACCGTCTGTGATCTGGGAAACAGCCTTTACCTGACGAGGGGACTAGCGAGTCGCCTGGCCCATTATTTGCAAGACAGCCTCGTGGGCTCTGAACACAGGGTCAGGGATCCCCCACCCGAGGGACGGACGGGCATTCTCAAGAGCGTCTCCTGCTGTAAAGGGCCTATTGTCCAGAGCAGGAAAGCCTCTGAGCTTTCAAGGGTTTAAACAAATACGCGCTACTGGCCACAAGCCCACGGAATGGACAGCGTACACAGAGACCAGGTCAACGGGCTGACGCCCCGTCCGGAGGCCCGGTGTGAGGGCCCGCACTCGCGTGAGCGTGCTGGCCCGGCTGCGGGCTGTGCACGTGGGATTCCGGCCTGCGGCTCCCGTGCTCGCTGCTCCTGCAGGCGTGTGCCACGCACAGCACGCGTGCGGGCCTCACCGGGCGTCCTCTGGACACGGAGAGCTGCTCCTCTAGATCGGTATTTAAAAAGTCCCATCAAAGCGATGCCGGGGCGACTGTCCATCCTGGGAGGTGGGGTCGCTTCTGTGAATAATTCAGGGAAGTGGTTTGGGTAAGGAGAGACTGATTTCTTTCAACGCAACCGTGAAAGACTGCCAGACAGGCCCTGCTCACTCGTAAACGGGAAGTCAGTCCCCGGTGTTCAATTCCTGTCCGGAGCGTCCACATCAGCATTAGTAATATTAGTATTATCTTAACAGAAGCTTTTGGGGGTATGGTTAAGAGCCAAAGAGAAAAGTTAGTTCAAATTCTCACCGCATTCAGTGTTCCCCAAAATGCCAAACGTAGCTGCAGAATCGAAGAAAAGCTCCCGTTTCTGTCTGAAACCAACCGGACTGAAAGGTAAAAGCCCACAGACTGTGATCGGCCGCTGCTGAATTCACTCACGGCCAAGGAGAGAGGATGGGGGACAGGTTCTAACACGAGGGACTCTGAGCGAAGCTGCAGGAGATGCTTACAGGAGATCAGGCAGGAGGAGGAAACACTTAGACCAGTGGTCGGCAAACTCATCAGTCCAGAGAGCCGAACATCAACAGGACAACGGTTGAAATTTCTTTGGAGAGCCACATTTTTTAAACTTAAACTTCTTCTAACGCCACTTCTTCAAAACAGACTCCCCCAGGCCGTGGTATTTTGTGGAAGAGCCACACTCAAGGGGCCAAAGAGCCTCATGTGGCTCCCGAGGAGCCGCAGTTTGCTGACCACGGACTTAGACTATCTGGATGTAGTCGGGGAGGCTCCCACTTCCTTCCTTTTGTGCTCCTCGAGGGGCCAGGCCCATGACCTGCAATCTGCCCCCTTCCTCCCCTCCTCAGAACCTTCTGGGCCGCAGCGCCTGTCAAGTACTGAGCCGGCCCCACTGACCCTGTTCTCACCTCTTTGTTCTAGAATTCCAGGAAATGGTACATTCTTAAAGAGCCCAGACTATGGAGATAGACACAATCAGCTGGAAGGCCTCCAACCCCCCAGGAACATGGAAAACTCCCCCACCTCCCCCCCAATTTATTTATTAACTTCCCTGGAACGCTCCTGCCGTTCGCTCGGTGTTTGGTGAGAGGACAGGCTTTTTGGCGGTGGGTCTGTCCTCAGGAGAAATGCCCTCGACCCTCTTCTAATAAAGACACGTTTCTCATCACCTGCTGGCGTGTGGGTGTGGTTTTTGCTCAGGAGGGAGATGGACGGAAGCGGGTTCGGGGTCTCTGCAGGATGCCTGCAAGCGAGCGCCAAGCCAGCTGCGTCTCTGTTGTGCGCGCCAGCGGAGAAACCGGGCTGGGAAAGGTTTCGGAACCAGCTGGCGCTGTCAGGCTAGGTTTTTCTCAGCCGTTTATCCGCGTCAGAAAGGGACAGGAAGGGGTTTTAGACAGCAGCAACCGTGCTGGCTTATGCGCTTTCTGCTACCGGGCGTCAGGTTTCCGAAAGAGAGCTCCCGGTCAGGGGTTCTCAGCCTTCCCAATGCGGTTAGACCCTTCACTGCAGCTCCCCCAACCGTCATTTTCGTTGCTGCTTCCTAACTGTAGTTTTGCTGCTGTTACGAATCGTCACGTGGATATCCGGTGATCTTAGGCGACTCTGCTGGCGGTTCTCAGCCTGGGGGTCGCTGCTGCAGAGCCTAAGACCATCGGAGAACATATTCACATCACGATTCGTCACAGCAGCAAAATTACAGTTAGGAAGTGGCAACGAAAATAATTTTACGGCCGACCCCGGTGTGGCTCAGTGGATAGAGCGTCGGCCTGCGGACTGAAAGGTCCCAGGTTCGATTCCGGTCAAGGGCAGCATGTACCTCGGCTGCGGGCACATCCCCAGTGGGTGTGTGTGTGTGTGTGTGTGTGTGCAGGAGGCAGCTGATCGATGTCTCTCTCTCATCGATGTTTCTGACTTTCTACCCCTCTCCCTTCTTCTCTGTAAAAAATCAATAAAATATATGTTTTTTAAAAAAGAAAATAATTTTATGGTTGGAGCTCACCACAACAAGAGGAACTGTATTAAGGGGTCATTGGAAGGGTTGAGAACCAGGGCTTTATGTAAAAGCAAACAGGACGATTCCGAAAAAAGGGGGGTGGGAGGCTGCAGGGGGAGGGGAGGCCCAGGAGGCTGGCGGGCTAGGGGAGCGCAAGCAGACCCACTCCCAAACCTGTTCTGTTTTGTCTTAAAAACAAGCTGAGTCCTTCCCGTTCTGGCCCAGCCCCCTGCTGCGGCTCCCCCCTCCCTCCCTCAGCCACTATTTTCCTGGCTTGTGTTTGATGCCACCTGAACCAATTACACCAAGAATTGCCTACCATCCGAGGCCGGCTGGGGGGTCCTGTTACAGGTTCATGAGGGCGGGGCGGTCTGGGCCAGGAAACGCTCCCGGCTGCCTTCCAGGGGACCGGCTGAGGCTCTGCCCGGCTGCCTGCCCAGCCCTGGGTGGGGCGAGGACTCCGGGGAGGAACTGAGGCCCTCCCCTCGGCGCCCCTTTAAAAACCCACACTTTGCGCCCCAGTACTCAGCTGCCAAGGCCCTGGGTTCCTCCATCAGTCAGTGACTTTGAACCCCTGGTGTGAGCGCAGCTTTTTGAAGTCTGGGGGCACAGACGACTGGGGGGCCTCCGAGTGGCTTTAGAGGGGCAGGGTGAACGCTTTGTTTGAACAACCACGTATTTTAATGTGCGTCAGGAAAAAGCCAGCACAACCCGTGGTCCCAGGCCTTGAGGCCGGGCTGAGGGGAGCAGGGGGCATCGGAGAACACAGCAACCTGTGGGGGGGGTGTTCGGACTCCACATCGCACAGGGAGTTTTCAAATGAGGCCCGGGGGGAATGCAGCTGGAAAGCGGAGTGTCTTTAGGAGAGCCAGAGGACAAACCTCACTTTATGGCCGGCTCCTCCACTGCCTCCCCGCACACACCTGTACTCCATCCTCTCCTCCCCTCACCCCTGCCTCCTCTCCATCCTCTCCTTGCTTCACCCCTGCCTGCACTCCATCCTCCCCTCACCCCTGCCTGCTCTCCATCCTCCCCTCACCCCTGCCTGCTCTCCATCCTCTCCTTGCTTCACCCCTGCCTGCACTCCATCCTCCCCTCACCCCTGCCTGCTCTCCATCCTCCCCTCACCCCTGCCTGCTCTCCATCCTCTCCTCACCCCTGCCTGCTCTCCATCCTCCCCTCACCCCTGCCTGCTCTCCATCCTCTCCTCACCCCTGCCTGCACTCCATCCTCCCCTCACCCCTGCCTGCTCTCCATCCTCCCCTCGCTTCACCCCTGCCTGCACTCCATCCTCCCCTCACCCCTGCCTGCTCTCCATCCTCTCCTTGCTTCACCCCTGCCTGCACTCCATCCTCCCCTCGTACCTGCCTGCTCTCCATCCTCGCCTTACTCCTGCCTCCCTCTTGGTTTGTGAAAATGTCCCCCAGACCGCATTTGTCCACCCCTCAAAACAGGAGGGCCTTCCTGGCCACTGCTGACCTCAGAGGCCGATTCTTAAAACGAACGCCGTTCTGCCCTCCCCTCCCACCACACGCGGATGCGCAGACCGTCCCCCACTCTGGGTCAGCCATTCGCCTCTCCCTGCGAGGCAGCCTCTGAGCGGCTCACAGCGACCCCAGAGCCCCTCCGCCGCCGGCTCCGGCGCCGTGTGCCCGAGACAATGTGGACAGCGATGCTGGAAACTAACGGCTGAGCTTTAACTGGCCCGGGGGGCCGTCACCACCCTGTGGGCCAGAAAGGCCAGCTCCCCCCCATCGAAGCGAAGATCCTGGGCTTCTCTTCTTCCCTCCCGGCCACTCGGAGGCCGGCGGAAGGGAGCCTGGCTGGGAGGGGTCTCCGGAGCCCGGGCACGTGTCGCCGGGCCTCACTGACGCTCTGTCGTGGGGAAAACGCTTAGAGGACGGCCGACACGAGAGGATAAACGGCCGCAGACGGTCCATGGAGTGATGGTCAGCTATGCATGAAGTTAACTCAAATTATTTGTGCCCATGTTAAATACAGCACTTTTTTATTTTTCCAACCCAGGTTTAGGAAATTAATTTTAGGGTCTCTGCCGATGGACAAGAAGCAGCCAGCAGAGGAGACATCTTTTTGTGTTTAACGCCCGAAAAGCGCCAGTGGTCTGCGTAAATGAAACAATAATCTTGATTTACTCGTATCGACATTTAACTGTGTTGTTTGATTTGGGTGTTTTGGGGAGCAGGGGTGGGCGTTCCAACTCTGAATACAGCTCGGGGACAAAATCACAAAGGCAGTTTTTGTGAATACAGCTGATAACAGCTCTGGGCATTTGATCATATTTCTTAATTAGCACTGTTTTGTTTTTTGCTATTTTTCTAGGTTTAAATATTACAAAAACATTGGCATTTCCAAATCTCTGGTAAAGTATGATTTGAAAACAAAGAAAAAATGTTTTCAGAAACTACCCAGCTTTAATCATTATGTAAATTTCATGCAAAGCAAATAAGTCCTATTCAGCACGCCCCTCACAGAGAAAAAGAGCGAAAGGACATACAGCAAAACGCTAACGTGTGATCGCCAGCTGGTAGGACCCCAGAACAGCGAGGTAAGACCGGGGCCTTTCTATGAGCAGCGCTGAGTAACTACAGAACATTCAGCACAAACATGCAGGATTCACTCAGTTATTCTCACCAAGCCAAAGGAACAAATTCTGACTTTAATAAAGCCCTGCATACTTATCATGTTCCTGAGATTTCTACTCATTTCTTTTTTAAAAATATATTTTATTGATTTTTTTTTTTTTTACAGAGAGGAAGGGAGAGGGACAGAAAGCCAGAAACATCGATGAGAGAGAAACATCTATCAGCTGCCTTCTGCACACCCCCTACTGGGAATGTGCCTGCAGCCAAGGTACATGCCCTTGACTGGAATTGAACCCAGGACCCTTCAGTCTGCAGGCCGACGCTCTATCCACTGAGCCAAACCGGTTTCTGCTCTATGAGTTTCTTTTAGACTCAACTGTAATTCTATATGCCAGGGGAAAAGTTTTAAATATAACACGTCCAGAGTCAAATCAAAACTGGAAAAACCCTAAATAAAATCCCAACAACCCAGAAAAGGACTTAACCGGCATCTGAACAACTTCACTTCTATAGCTGGTTGCTCCGCTGGCCTCCCCTGCAGGCGACCGCCAACCTACCTGGAGAGAGCGTGTTCTCGGCAGCGGGATCACGTATTTTGACTTTGAGACGAGGGTCTGGATGGCATTGTTTGGGGGGACAGAGCTGAGAAACCTGGCATCTGTTCTTTCACCTGATTGCTTATAAAATAGGAAAGCAACAGCAACTTTATTTTTATTTATTTTTGAATTTATATTCTCTGCTTTTTATTACTGACCTGGTTTTATCCTTGTAACCAACCCCATGGAAGGTCTCTCCAAACCTCTTCTCCTCACTTTGTGAAAAAGCAGGAAACCTAGAGAAGCCAGGTGCCCGGGTCAGAACTGGGGTCAGAAGGGTCAGAACTGGGGTCAGGGTCAGGGTCAGAACCGTGTGGCTCTCCGGCGGCTGGAGAGACTGGCCTGAGGGTTCAGGGCCGTGAGGTCTGCCCACGGAGATTCGGGGCTGTGGTAAGAGCTGTGTGCTCGCACCAGGGAAGGCGAGGGGCAGACAGGGCAGGACGCAGCAGTGTTGTGACCTTGACCCTGGACTGCCTGGTTCAAATCTAGCTCTACCTCTCATCGGATACCCAACCTTGGCCGAGTTTCTCAGTGTCTTCGTGCCTTAGTTTCTGGAAAGCGGGCCTGATGACAGTAGTGCTGTGGGTCCGTCACATCCGCTCACCGGCCACGAGGAGCAGAGTGCCGGGTTGTGGGCAGTGACAGTCAGCTCCTGGCTGCTTCTAACAGGAACTTTCATTTGGACTGTTTTTACTTATCATTTTGTCACTTTCATTTGTCACTTTCTTCTTTTTTAAAATATATTTTATTGATTTTTTACAGAGAGGAAGGGAGAGCGACAGAAACATCGATGAGAGAGAAACATCGATCAGCTGCCTCTTGCACACCCCCCAACTGGGGATGTGCCTGCAACCAAGGTACATGCCCTTGACCAGAATCGAACCCGGGACCCTTCAGTCCGCAGGCCGACGTTCTATCCACTGAGCCACACCGGTTTCGGCTCATTTGTAACTTTCATTTGGACTGTTTTTACTTATCATGCTGTGTCGGACTTTATCATAAACAGAACATGATCGCAATGCCAGCTTCATGAATGCCTCATCATTGCTGAGGCTTATCAGAATGATTAAAATATTTCAAGGATCGTTTGGTGCTTGGCTTCAGCACAGCACATTATAAAAGACGTCCATGATTTTTAAATGTATATAGGCTTTTGCGGTCCCTTCCGGCTCCAATTAAAAAGTGTAGCCGACAGGGAAGGTTTCTAAAATACGTGTCTGTTGGGGTACAAGCTCCATAGTTCATTCTGCGAAACGGCTGCAGTTTAATTTGGTGTAATGCGCACCCACGAATCCGATTTCAAGCAAAAACCTATCTTCTATCTCCTCTGCTCATGCTAAGGGATGGTATTACTGTGCAAACACTTAAGAAGACAGATGAAATTGGAATCACCGGGATCGCTTCCCCCGGGCCTGTTAATTTATTCACCGGAAAGGCTATTCATTTACATAACATTTTACCTGGCTTCCGAAAGGAACTGTTTGGGCCAGGGAGTGGGTTTTGACATCATGTGCAAAGGACCTCTACAATGAATACATGGATTCACACCTTAAATTACTTTCGAGTTGGAAAGAATTTGAAGCATTCAGGTGAGAATACGCAGAGATATGAACACCTGTGTACCTACTCCCCTCACTTGATCACATCTTTTTTTTCTTAAATATATTTTATTGATTTTTTTTTTTTTTTACAGAGAGGAAGGGAGAGAGATAGAAAGTCAGAAGCATCAATGAGAGAGAAACATCGATCAGCTGGTTCCTGCACACACACCCCCCCAAACTGGGGATGTGCTCGCAGCCAAGGTACATGCCCTTGACCGGAATCGAACCCGGGACCTTTCAGTCTGCAGGCCGATGCTCTATCCACTGAGCCAGACCGGTTTTGACCATTTGATCAAATCGTGACGTGAACTGTCTGGCGGCTCAGTGACATGTCAGCTAGCACAGGCTGTAGGTACCAGTCAGGCTGGGCCACAAGAGCCATTTTGCCTGAGATTTGGAGGGGGGGGGAGCCACTGTATTTATCCTCCGTGTGGGGTGGTCTCTCACCTCCCCGCTCGCTCCGTGGTGTGGGCTCCTCCTCCGGCGCTCAGTTGCAGGTGTGGGTTTCCTTCAGGGAGAGGGACACCAGCTTTACCTGGAGGACTCCCCATTATCGGAGTTGGGGGCATGGGAGGCCGACGTGAATGCCAATCTGTCCTCCTGGGTCCCAGTCTGTCTTCGCTCTCTATATATCCATCATCCCTTCCTGACTGCCTGCTCTGCAGACATACAAAAAGTAGGTTTATAGTTGTGAGTACACAAAACAGTCTATTCTTGTATTATTATTAACTACTAGGGGCCCGGTGCACGAAATTCATGCACTGGGGGTGGGTGGTCCCTCAACCCAACCTGCCCCCTCACGTACTGGGAGCCCTCAGGGGATGTCCAACTGATGGCTCACCCCCAGCCTGCCCAGCCATCGCCCTGCTCAGCTCAGCCCCAGCTGCCTGTGCCCACCCGGCCCCGGGGGCTGGGCGCTTGCTGCCACCACCACCGTTTCATCTCCACCCCCAGGGCCCAGTGCTTATGGCTATGCTACCAGCCAATCATTGGCTGGTAGCATAGCCAATAAGGAGCAAAGATATGGTCAAATTTGCATGTTTCTCTTTTATTATATAGGATTATATGACTAGTGTCCCAGTGCAAATTTGTGCACACTGAAATTAATTAGAAGAAATATATTAATATCACTATTCACCCTTTCTCCATAATAGAAATGTCAACCAAATTCGAGATTGACAATGACAGATGGAAACACACACGTGATTGATGCCAGCGAGAGCTTTATTGTATTGTGCATGCATGAGTCAACTTAGCCTTTTATATATATACATATGCATACACTTGCTTGATTAGACCTGCTTTCTTATTTAACTGAACTTTTTCCAGCCCAGGGAAGCACCCCAACTTCTCAGGTAAGTGTAAGCAATACAGCAATAAATATCAACACAAAGCAGATTATTATTATAGATCATGCAGGGAGAACAAAGGGTGAAATATTTAACTGTAGCAGTGTTTGACTATTCTGTGCAGTGAGAAAACTTGAAGTTATTTTCAAGTTCAACCATTTCTTACTTCTTTTCAGTCAGGTCAAGTTTCTAAACTTTCTAAATCTCCGTTTTGTGACTAGTGAAAAGAAATTAAGATTCTACCAAGTATCCTATCTACCTGCTCCAGGACTTCTGTGAAGATCAAATGAAATGAAGCACGTGAAAATCTTCTAGATTTATGGTTTCACCTTTTATGTTCAAGTCTTCATTTTGAATTGATTTTTATGTATGGTGCAAAACAGAGGTCCAGTTTCATTTTTTTTTTTTTTTGCATGTGGCTATCCCGTTTTCCCAACACTATTTATTGAAGAGACTATTCTCTTCCCAGTGTAAATATTGGCTCTTTTGTCATAAACTAATTGACTATATGTGCATGGGTTTATTTCTGAGCTCTCTATTCTGTTCCAATGATCTCATGTCTGTTTTTATGCTAATACCATAGTTTTGATTACTATAGCTTTGCAATGTAGTTTGAAATCAGGGAATGTGATGACTCCAGTTTTGCTCTTCATTCTCAAGATTGCTTTGGCTATTCAAGGTCTTTTGTGGCTCCATATAAATTTTAGGATTGTTTTTTGTGTCCATAAAAATTACCATTGGAATTTTGATAAGGATTGCATTGAATCTGTAGATCACTTTAGGTTGAATGGATATTTTAACAATATTAATTCTTCCAATCCATGGACACAGAACATCTTTCCATTTACATGGGCCTTCTTCAATTTCTTCCATCAGTGCTTTATAATTTTCAGTGTATAGATCTTTCACCTCTTTGGTTAAATGTATTCCTCAGTACTTTATTCTCTTTGGTTGTTGTTGTTACTCCTCACCCAAAGATATTTTTTCCATTGATATTTAGGGAAGATGAAAGGGAGAGAGACAGAGAAACATGGATGTGAGGGAGACACATCAATTGGTTGCTCCCACTCTCACTCCAACTGGACCAGGGATCAAGCCTGCAACTGAGGTATGTACCCTTGCCCAGAATTGAATCTGAGACCCTTTATTGGTGGGCTGACACTCTAACCAGAGCCAAGCCAACTAGCGCAGTATTTTATCCTTTTTGATGCTAATGTAAATAGTTTTCTTACTTTATCTTTCTGATAGTTCATTGTTAGCAACAATTGATTTTTGTATACTGATATTGTATCTAACAACTTTACTGACTTCCTTTATTAGTTCTAAGAGGTTTATGGTACGGTTTTTAAAAATATATATTTTATTGATTTTTCACAGAGAGGAAGAGAAAGGGATAGAGTTAGAAATATCGACGAGAGAGAAACATCGACCAGCTGCCTTCCGCACTGGGGATGTGCCCGCAACCAAGGCACATGCCCTTGACCGGAATCAAACCTGGGACGCTTCAGCCCGCAGGCCTACGCTCTATCCACTTTGGCTTAAGGTTTTCTATATATAAGATCATGTTATCTGCAGAGACAATTTTACATCATGATTTGGATGCCTTTTCTTTCTTTTTCTTGTTGGATTGTTCTGGGGAGGACTTCTGATCTTAAGAGGAAAAGCTTTCAAACTTTCACATGTGAGCTGTGGGCTTGTCACATGTGGCCATTATGAAGGGATGTATATCCCTTCTGTACCGAGTTTATTTGTTGTTTTGTTTTTTTTATCATGAAAAGATGCTGATTTTGTTGAGTGCTTTTTCTCACCTCCTCAGATGATCATGTGATTTTGACCCTTCCTTTTCTTAATGTAGTGTATCACGTATATTGATTTGCATATGTTGCAAATGTCTTTCAAGAGCAAGTAATGGTAGTAATAATTTGTTTTATAATGATTAAGTGCTGGGCGCTAGATGTCCAATTCAAAGTCCCATTCAATTCTTATGGTGAAGTCTTCAAGGGAAGCCCTTACCATTAAGTCATTTTACAAGCAAGAGATACGCCCTGGAGAAAGGTTATGTGATCAGTCCAAGGCCTCACAGCTGGTGAGGGACTGACTGAGCGAGGATCAGCACTCGGGGCTTCCTCATGTCCAAATCCCAACACCGCGCCCCGACATGTGAAGGCCCATTCTGGCAGGTTGGATAAGAAATCCTGTTTTTAAACTTCATCTGTGACAGACAACTATTGACTCCAAGAAAAAAAAAGTATTAAAAAGGGCTCTTGCCGAGACCGGTTTGGCTCAGTGGATAGAGCGTCGGACTGCGGACTGAAGGGTCCCGGGTTCGATTCCGGCAAGGACATGTACCTTGGCTGCGGGCACATCCCCAGTGGGGGGCGTGCAGGAGGCAACTGATCCATGTCTCTCTCTCATTGATGTTTCTGACTTTCTATCCCTCTCCCTTCTGCTCTGTAAAAAAATCAATAAAATATATTTTTTAAAAAAGGGGGGGGGCGGCTCTTGGTGGCGAATTGGGCCAAATTTAAAAACAGGGCCTAGCCACCTTACTAAACAGGGGCCTCTCACACAGCTCCACTTCAGGGAGCAGCCTGCACTAAACTGCCTGCCAACCCTTCCAAAGGAATTCCTGGAATCCTGTTTCAACCAAGAGGACTGACTGTCCATGCAATTGGAGCTGCACAGCTGTAGCCCCATTAGCATTTTCACGGACCCATCAGGCGCCTCCAATAGGACAAATCAGGACAGTGGGGTTTTTAACCAATCAAATGGAGGATCTGGAGTCCTCACTTGCCGCTCTATGGGTCAGATCCCCTCTGACTCAGGGAATGGGCTCTCCTTGTCTACCCAGGATTGTGTTTTCCTGCTGGCGCTGTACCAGGTCAGCTGTCTGGCGTGGCTAGTCCAGAGTGGACCGCAGAGTCCAGCTGTCTTGCCAGAGAGGGGCCAAGCTGGAACACTGGGCTGCCTCACACCCGACCCGCCTCACAGCCCTGCTGTTCCACATCTGTGCTGTCTCGCAGTTGAGCTGTTTCGAATCAATTCTCCTTCCCTGTACCCCAAATTGGGGTTTCCTATTAGAGCTGAACGGATGCCAACAACCACCAGGGAAGAGCAGACAACCTAAAGGTAGCTTAAGGTCTTCTTGGGCTTGGCCAAGCAGCCGGCTGTGGTTCAATCGGGCTTGAACTCCAAATACCAGAAGCAACGAGCCATTCCCACTGGGCCATAACCCGCAGCACTCAAGAGCAAGGGACTCCTAAACGCTGGAAAGGGGGTGCCCTGGGCGCCAAGGCGAGAGGGATGGGCTCTCTGGAGGAAGCCACGCCTTCTCCCTCGTGGGGCACACCCAGCGCCTCCCCAGGGCAGCGCCTTCGGACGGGCGGTCTTTCTTCCTTAGGAGCCGGAGGAGTTGGGGTCAAGTGCGAAGTCTGTCGGTTGGGTTTGAACCACGGTCCCCTGAGGCCTCTCAAGTCGGAATTAAAAAAAAGAAAACGAAGAAGAAGAGAGAAAAACACCTAATATGCTCGAAGGGAGGCTGTAGATGAGGAAGATGGGCCCATCGCCAGCCGCACGCATGCAGGGCGTCTCTCTGGCCTTCGCGCTTCCTTCTACACCCGACTCTGCTCCGTCCATTTTGCTCTCAACAAGCGGCCGCCCCCTGGGCCGGACAGAAACCTGAGCGCCAACAAACAGCGAAAGTCACCTTCCCCGACCTCTCACGGAGGAAACACCTGCCCAGAAACTAGCCCCTCAGGTGCGCCTGAAGGGGACGCCGCATTGCGGTTTCTTCTTCCGGGTCGACTGCGACCACTTCCGGGGCGACCGCCAGGAGGCGGAAGTGCGGTTTCCTTGGAGGCGGCTGTCTTGGGACCCGCAGAGGGAGGCTCCCGCGGCGGGGGCCGGGCCGGGATGGCGGCAGCGACGGCCGGGGCCGCCCAGGAGAAGCAGCTGCCGCCGGCCCTGCTGAGCTTCTTCATCTACAACCCGCGTTTCGGGCCGCGCGAGGGCGAGGTGAGCGGAGCGGAGCGGGGCTGCGCGGGGACGTCAGCGGCGGCCGAGGCGGGGGGCGGCGAGGCGGCGGGGCGGCGGCTGCTCGGGGCGGGGGGCGCGGGGGTGAGCCCGGGAGGTGACCCCCCGCCCGCCCAGCGCCCGGAAGCACCTGCCACTCCGCCCTCCTCCGGCGGCATCGCCGAGACCGCTAAGTGCCCGGTGTGCGCCCGGGTCCCGGGACTGACAGCGCGGGCGGTCTGTGAGGTGCCCGGGTCAGAGTCTGTGCATCCAGGGAAGATCCGTCGGGTTCATCGGGTGGAACCTTTCCTCGTCGCCTGGGTCCTGGAGCGGTTAGTTGAGCGGTTCCTGGAGCTGATGTCTTTGTTACTGGAAGTCCCCGACCAGCGGCGCGGGAGAGCGGGGGGGCCGCAGCCCCGAGATCGTGCCGGCTTGGGGGAGGGACCCTCGCAGAGATTTCCAAATTAGCGAATGCATAAGTTCCGGGAGTTTTGTGTTTGTTGATGCTTTAGGTGTGTGGCTTCCTCGGAGGATGTCCGGAGCTAGGTTTTGTTGGCAGGAAATCACAGTCCTTTTAAAGGCTGGCTGTTGAAATGTCCGTGAACCTGCTGGGTGTAATTCGCGGGGACGTGTAAGTTTGTGCACGTGCACGCGCACACGCTTATTTCTTTCTAGCGTTGGCGTGTTTATTACAAATCAGCACGAGGAAAGAACTCCAAAGATAAGAGTGTCAGAGTGATTGTCTAATGCGACTTCAGTGACATGTGACTTAATGAGGATCACAATGGTCTTTCAGGCTGATGAGCGTTTTACACGTTGAAAGGGTCATTCTCTTTATGAAAAAAAAAAACTTTTTTTTTTTTTTTTTTTTTTTTTTTTTTGCTTTGGCAATGGTGTGTTTGTTTTGCCTTTAGCATCTATGCTGTGGGAGATCGGCATTAAACAGCATTTTCAACAGCTGAGATTTAAACAATGTTTTATGTTAATGTTGTGGTTCTGTTCCTTCATACTTAGGAGGAAAACAAAATTTTGTTTTATTATCCCAATGAAGTAGAGAAGAATGAAAAGATTAGAAATGTCGGGCTGTGCGAAGCTATTGTGCAGTTTACAAGGTAATGCCTGTCAGTGTGCCTCTCTGCAAAGCTCGGTGAGTTTCTCGCAGCTCACACTGGCGAATTGTCCCCAACACGTTCTTCCCCCCTTTTCAGGACTTTTAGTCCGTCGAAGCCTGCGAAGTCCTTACACACACAGAAGAACAGGCAGTTCTTCAATGAACCAGAAGAAAATTTCTGGATGGTCATGGTATTGACACACACGGCACATCTTTTAGAAGTTGTGAAGTATGGGTGACCTTTACTGTTAAGGATTTAGGAAAGTTCTCTGGCTATTGCGTCAAAGTAAAACTGCAATAAGATTGGTTGCAAAAAGTGCAGCTCCTGTTCAGTATTTGTTCTTGGGGCTGATTTAAGAAGTATGTTTTCGTTGTGGCAGGATCCGATATTTAAACGTAGGGGAAATTTTTAGAGCTTATGATTGATTCATTGTATAATTTCATTTATCAAATATTGTAGGTTGTTCGGAATCCTATCATTGAAAAGCAAAGTAAAGATGGAAAACCAGTTGTTGAATACCAAGAGGAGGAGTTGTTGGTAATGTCATGCTTTTATTTCATGTTTTTAGAAAAACATTTATTCCTAAATACGTTGGGTGACTTTCTTGGCCAGTTTTAAGCTATGTTGCTTTGCAGAAGTTTCTCCGGGCACACGGGGCAAGGTTTTACATCTACTGTTCGCATTAGTGCAATCTTATGCAAAGGCAGATGCTCCATGTCTCACCAATGCCTTCTACTCATCATCCATGTGTAAATCCCTCCTGCACTTAGGCTTACTGCTTTATAATTGACCATTTGCATAGTTATTTCTTTTTAAACTTTTTATTTTATTGATTTCAAAGAGGAAGGAGAGGGAGAGAGAGATAGAAACATCAATGATGAGGAAGAATCATTGATCGGCTGCCTCCTGCACGTCCCCTACTGGGGATCAAGCCCGCAACTCGGGCACGTGCCCTTGACTGGAATCGATCCTGGGACCCTTCAGTCCACAGGCCGGCACTCTGTCCACTGAGCCACACCAGCTGGGGCATGAATTTAAATACCTCTCTTTTTAGCACACAACTATTATGGAATCAAGAGTATAAACATTTTATCGTTTTGCCATCAGTCATTGTACCTCTACCTGCGGTGAATGGAATTTTCTTTTCTTTCGATTTGAGACGTGTGCTGTGTCTTTGTGTTGTTTGCAGGACAAGGTTTATAGTTCCGTGCTCCAGCAGTGCTACAGCATGTACAAGGTAAGCGTGACATTATTTTTTTAAAAATATATTTTATTGATTTTTTAGAGAGGAAGGGAGAGGGATAGAAAGTTAGAAACATCGATGAGAGAGAAACATCGATCAGCTGCCTCCTGCACACCCCCTACTGGGGGTGTGCCCACAACCAAGGTTCGTGCCCTTGACCGGAATCGAACCTGGGACCTTTCAGTCACAGGCCGACGCTCTATCCACTGAGCCAAACCGGTTTTGGCAAGTGTGACATTCTTTCTGAATTGAATCTAGCCAGTTACCCCCATTGACAGGAGTTGTTTAAAAATGATTGTTAATTCTTTAGATTATTGCAAGGTGACTGTAGCTGGGAGAGGGGAGGACATGACGGGACCTCTGGAGCAGTATTGAGTTTGTACGTACACTTACCGTATTTTCCAATGTATAAGACGACTTTTTAACCCAGGACAATCTTCTCAAAAGTCGGGGGTCGTCTTAGACGCCGGGTGTAGAAATACCATAGCCTGCAGTTATGATGGGCGCTGCTAACTCGCCAGGGACTTGCCCGGCCCTTGCTCTCTCTCTCTTGTTTGTTATCTCCCTCCCGTCACCATCAGTTCGGGCCGTCTTATACGCAGGAAAATACGGTACTCACTGAGCTCGGAGCACTTCTCCGTTCCTGGCCTTGTACTAGGAACGTGTCCCTCTTGGTGAACAAGAGAGTCCAGGTTCTTGAGGAAAATACACACTGTCTGTTTAAGAAGTCTGGTGGCGATACTTATATAAGTTCAAAGTGGGTATGAGCTGTGGCTAAAAACATGCCCCAAACAATTAGATGATTTCATTAAAATCACAACAGCATTCAACAGTGCGTTAGTCTTTGGTGACTTGTTTTATAACTCCTCCTTTCTCACGTGACTAGATTCTGTGTTTAAAAGGGACTGGGGAATTAAGTAAGTCAAATTAATTAATGTAGAAGGAAAAGAAGAGCGCGTCGCCCCGAGTGATTGAAGGGCATGGGAAACTGACTTTTTAAAACCTCATACACCCTTAGCTTTTCAATGGGACATTTATGAGAGCCATGGAGGATGGAGGGGTCAAGCTCCTAAAAGAAAGATTGGAGAAATTCTTCCACCGGGTAAGTATTTTGAATTTTATTACAATCTTGGCAGTGTCCAGACAGACCTTTAGAGAAAGGTACAGACAAGTTTCTTTCTCTTCTACAAAAATCCCCGACCTCGAAAGTGGCAGAATGCCTAAGATGCACTGTGGCAGAACCTGCCCGGTGAGGAACCCGTTAGACTAACCTACTGGTAGGATGGGCACCTCACCGCTGGTGCGAGCTCCTTTAAGCATCTTGAGACATTGCTCAGCTTCACCCCCATTCCTCCTGCATCCGTCAGAGCGAGCTCACTCAGAAGTGAACTTACGTTCGGCAGGTTGGTTGGTTAGCAGAATGTAAACGCTTCGCTGAGTTGCGCATGCTTATGGATTTATTCTGTTCACACAACAAGCCACAAGTTCTTGGCTGTCACCCAGACTGTCACAGTAATGGTGGCTAGTGTGACTGTCCCGAGTGACACGTGAATGTCCCTACGTAGTTGCCACTCTCTGTCGCTGCGAATGGGATTTTTGCACATCCCGCCTGACCTCCACCTTTGATAACCTATTTTTGAATGGTTATATTTTTGAGAATTACTTTCTTGTTTGTTGTTCACTTCAGTGACCATAATTATCCACTCTCGTACCACCTCCTGGTTCCTGCCCTTGCAACAGTGTGTAACGTAAGACGTCACTAAGTGTCCATGAAATCGCAGATGAGGCTAACCTAATTCGAGAAGCACTCGTAAAAGGAGGCAAATGCTTCACAGAGAAAACACAACGCCGAGTAAACATGAATGAGTTGTGTTTGAACGTTACATTTTGAAATCGGCACTGATTTCAGATCCAGTTTTCTGGGGCGCACCTGCTGGCTGGCTTGTCGGGGTGCTGTTGCCAGTGTGTGAGTGTGCTGTACCAGTAATTAGGGCCAATTATCTTCAGTTGTCAACGAGTACTATATTCAGCGTACGTATTTATAAACGTTACGCCTTATCTTTTCCTACAGTATTTGCAAACGCTGCATTTGCAGTCATGCGATCTACTCGACATTTTTGGTGGAATCAGCTTCTTCCCATTGGACAAAATGACTTATTTGAAAATCCAGTCCTTTATTAATAGAATGGAGGAGAGCCTGAGTATAGTCAAATACACTGCCTTTCTCTACAATGACCAACTCATCTGGTACGTACGCCCTGAGTGCATTTGGTGTTGGCTGTGATAGGACTAGATATTATTCTGTTCACGGGAAGATGTCAGTTGACTATTTTTTTAGTCCTCACCAGAGGACATGCCCTTATTGACTTTAGAGAGAGAAAGGAGAGAGAGCAACATTGGTTGGTCACCTCTAGTACCAACCCAGGATTGGACCTGCAACCTTTTGGTGTAGGATGACGCTTCAAATAACTGAGCTGTTCGGCCAGAGCTCAGATGATTTTTTGGTCTGAAGTTTTTGGCTTATTTTTTAAGAGAATCTTCCCCTTACCGAACTGACTGACTTTTCAGGGCTTAATGCTTTTACAAACAAATGCCTTAGATGTTTTGAGTTAGTCAGAACTGACCGTGCTCTTTGATCTTGCTGGATTGTGTTATATTCCATGCGCGGCAGTAAGTCTGTGTTCTGGACTGAACCGGTCCTAAGTGAGGATTGTGCCTTGGGCGATCACAGCCCTGCTCTCGACAGTGCTCCTGCCGACAGAAGTGCCCGAATGAAATAGCTGGGTGCCATCTCCAGAGACAGCGGACACGCTCTGCGGACATGCAGACTCTAGACCACAGCCGTGTGTCAGTGCAGCCTTGCAGTGGCTGCGTCCCTCAAAGCGCTTGTGGAGGTCTTAGAGCAAAACAAGGGAAGTCCATTTAGCAATGACACCAACCCAGGACACAAGAGTTACCCTATATAATAAAAGGCTAATATGCAAATAGACTGAATGGCAGAACAACTGGTCGCTATGACACAGACTGACCACCGGGGGGCAGACGCCCAACCAGGAACTGCTCGCTGGTGGTCAGTGTGCTCCCACAGGGGGCCGCTCAGCCAGCTGCTGGCTCACAGTTGGTGAGCACAGTGGTGGTGGCGGGAGCCTCTTCTACCTCCGCGGCAGTTGGATGTCCCCCGAGGGGTCCCAGGCTGCGAGAGGCACAACTCTGGCTGAGGGACCCCTCCCCAGTGCACGGATGTCGTGCACCAGGCCTCTAGTCTATAATAATAAAATCATAATATGCTAATTAGATCCGATGTCCTTCCAGACGACCTTCTGGACAAAGCCAGGGCTGAGAGGGAAGCCTGGGTCCCGGGTGCCAGAGGCAAGCTGGTGCTGGCAGCTGCAGGGAGGCGGAGAGGAAGGCCTACTCTTGCATGAGTTTCGTGCATCGGGCCTCTAGTAGATCCATAAACCAGAAAGAGCAGTCAGTCTTGACAGAGTAGTAGCATTGAATTGCATGCGCACAAATGACTCACTTTGAACAGAAGGTAAATTCTGTTTTTTGAAGGGAAAAAAATCATTCCTATGAAATAACAATTTGAGAGACTGAGAACTCGGTGTCTCAGAGCATTGGGGCGGAGTCCGGACTCCTGGGGTCGCCAGTGCAGGTTTTGTTGGCCTCGTGTGGTTGTCTGTCTGTCTGAGCTAAGGAAGGAACTCTTGTTTGGCGTTTTACAAACTTGAATTTTGGGGTCATTGAGGATTGCCTTGCAGCTAAAAGAGCTTGCCCCCAGGGGTACCATCTGGGGTAACTAACAGAACATGACTTCATTTGTTTCTGGAGGGGAGCGCTGGTAGGGATGGGGGGCAGATTCCGGATGGAGAGTTGCTTGGTCAGAGCTGGTGGAGACCCTATAACTGGACTCGCCTCTCCGCCCCTCTGCCAGCAGAGGCACCTGCTGGCGTCCTGTGCTCTGAGCTGCCGGCTGCAGCTTCATTTGTGAAAGTGTTCCGCCCAGAGGACTCAGTGCCCGGCGTTACCTCTTAAGTGCAATAATGAGAACAGCGCCCCGGGCACACGGATGTGGCCAGCAGTTAAGGGATGTTTCCGGCTCCTTCTCTGGGGCGTTTCCACTCCGTGCCCTGGGCTCTAGGGCTGCACTGGGTGGTGAGAGTGTAATGCACAGCACTCGGGCGCTTTAAAGGTTTCCAGAAGCCGAGATTAGATAAAAAGAAGCTGGTTACATTAATGACAATATTACGTATTGTAGCCCGATACAGCTAAAGTATTACCTCAGCATGTAAATAGTATAAAAAATTCTTAACGAGCTGTTCTTTTTGTGCCAAATCTTAAAAGCCCAGTGTGTGCTCTACACTGGCGCCCACCACCACATTGGGAGCGCTCAGGAGCAAGTGTGCCCGCAGCTGCCGCCCAGCGCCCAGCGGGGATGCTTTCCCTGTGGTCTCTGCTCATCTCAGCGGCCTCCCCTCTGGTTCTCTCTTATGTCTTAGAGGGGAAGTCACACCCAGAGCCGGCCTTGCTTTTGTGCCTCCCCCCTCCCCCGCCCCCCTTATCTCAATTATTTCCGCAAAAGAAAACAGTGGGTGACCTTTCCCTGTGTTTGGTTTGCAAACTCCCTCCGCCTGGTTGGCTGTGACCCTCTTCGCTGCTGGTTTTACCTTTGGACCTGAACTTGTCCTGCAGGAAACAGAACCAACTGCCTGTGGGTGCGGGCTCCCTTCTAGTTTTGTGTGTGGACGAGACACTGTGGGAATTGGACCTCGGAAGAGGAGGGGGGTAGAGGAGGGGCGGCTGGGAGAGAGCCGCAGGGCGGGGAGTGGACAGCGCGTGTTTGCCAGGACAGACCAGACTTTGTCTAACATGATCTTAGGGGAAAAGAAGAAAGAGCTTTTGGAATACCGAGTACAGGCTTATTTCGCATAAAAGCAGATTTCCTCACATGATCTTCCCAATTATCTTTTTAAAAATATATATTTTATTGACTCTTTACAGAGAGGAAGGGAGAGGGATAGAAAGTCAGAAACATCGATGAGAGAGAAACATGGATCAGCTGCCTCCTGCACACCCCCTACTGGGGATACGCCCGCAACCAAGGTACATGCCCTTGACCGGAATCAAACCTGGGACCCTTCAGTCCGCAGGCCCACGCTCTATCCACTGAGCCAAACCGGTTTCGGCTTCCCAATTCTCTTGAACAGAAAGAATACCAGACACGGATTCTCCCCCAGCTTATATTCCTCCCTGAGACCCGACTTCACACACAGTCCGATGCCTGCGGGTGTCTCAGCTGTTCCCCCACAGCTGCTCATTGTCGCCTCATTTCCCATTACCCTGTTTCCCCGAAAATAAGACAGTGTCCTATATTAATTTTTGCTCCCAAAGATGCACTAGATCTTATGTTCGGGGGGGATGCCTTATATTACAGCGAGTAGGTCTTATTTTCAGGGGATGTCTTGCTTTCGGGGAAACAGGGTAGGTGGTTTGCCTGAGGTTGGTCTCTTCCTCTTCCTCCTCCTCGCCCACACTGAGACCCGGAGAAGTGAAATCCACTCCATTTCTGAGATGTAGCGGGTTGGCTCCTGGAGGCAGCACCCATGCCTTCCCTGCTTTCCCAGATGCGGAGGGAAAGAACGGGGCGCTGCGCGGGGCCAGGAGCCGAGCGACGCCTCCGGCCTGAGGAGAGCATTGTGGTTACTGGTGCTCCCCGAGGAGTCCTGCGTGGAACTCACCAGGGAATCGGGGCCGCGGCTCCATTTTAAAGGCCCGGGCAGTGCAGGACCACAGGCGAGGCCTTCAGCAGGTGCCATGCCGGGCGCTGGGGTAACCATCCCCTCTGCGGCCTGCCAGTCAGGGAAGGGCTCTCGATCTGTTGTGGAAGAGAGATGGGGAGCCGTGGGGAGCCGTGGGGAGACGGGAGACCAGTCCCGCTTCTGACGGCGTTTTTTCTGTTTCAGGAGCGGACTGGAGCAAGACGACATGAGAATTTTATACAAATACCTCACCACGTCCCTCTTTCCAAGGCATATCGAACCTGAGGTACGATGGGGTGCTAATCGCCCTCTGTAGATAGGCAGGCAGGTGGGTAAATGCCTGCGTGTGTGTATGTTCACATGCACATACGGGTTGGGGGTGGGAGGAGGGTGTACTGGTTGGTTGTGGCGGGGCCGCTCCGATCCCTGTGTCACATCATCAGTGCGACCCGTTTAGCTGTTCCTCACCTAACACAGGAAGCCACGTGTGTCAGCTCTTGGTTTTGTTCCGGGCAGAGGCGGCAGGACAGGTGTGCTCTTCTCTGAGCAGCGGGAGAGCTGGTGTTCAGGCCGGGTTCTGGGGGCCCGGGCGGGGCCAGGACCTGTGCAGAGCAGAGGTTAGCCGCCGCCTTCTCATCTGCAGCGTGTGATCTCTGGAGTGGATGTCACACAGCCCGCCGGCCTCCCGCTCTGGCACTTATCTCCCGCTTTCCCGCGCGCAACTGTGACCAACCCCGCAGCTCTCCCGACGTGTCCTGTAGCTTTAATTGTACTGGGACCGGAAAGTGTCCACAGCCCATAAAAGCTTCCTCTGGGCCCAGGAGCACGTGTACACTGGCCCTCTCTCCCCCTCCCTCACTCCCTCCCTCCCTCCGTCCCTCCCTCCCTCTCCCCGTGTTTTAAGGCCATGACTTGGGACAACAAGAAAAATGCCCTCGATGAGAAGCTGAGAGCAGGGTTTTGAGAAGGGCCTGGCCTGCGCTTAGCTCCTTCTGGGTGTGGGCGCAGTGACTGACTGCGTCTGAACGCGGCCGCAGGCCCGGCAAGCAGGCGGCTGCTGACAGCGGTCCCAACCGCTGGGCCCCTTACCCCCGCCTTCCGGGCGGGGTGCCCAGGCTCGGCGCCTCAATGGCTTAGCCGGCTCACCCCGCTAGGAAGCGGCAGGGCCTGATGCTAAAGCACCTGCTTCCGGAGGGACCACTGCGGGGCCTTCCGGGGGCGGTGCTGGGGCCACAGCAGGGCGTCTCGGGCGGAGAGCCAGGCTGGGACCCGGGAGCCACAGCGTCTCCCTCGCGGGCCGCCGCGCGTGCGGAGAGCTGGCCGTGCGTCTCCACTGCTGCGTTCCCGCTTTCGGGCTTTACCGTGCTCCGTCTTCCCGTGCTGCGGGGTGACTGTCGCCTGAAAGAACGTCATTTCTTAGAAGAGCGACACGTTTCCTTAGCTAGTCTGACTGTTGCGTTGGGGGTGTTTTTTATTGACTTTCTGTGCGTGCTGAAACAGCACATCTTCAGCAAAGGAAACTAGGAGCGTGCTGCAAACACACGTCGAGGAGGAGGCTTGCCGTCCTAGCAGAAGGCAGGGGCCTGGGTGTGAGCCTGGTCCTCCTGCCGGGAGCCGTGTGTGCTGGTGACCGTAGGGGGACTTCAGTGTCCACATCTAGAAAACAGGAAGAGGGTGTTCCCATAGGGCAGGGGTCGGCAAACTCATTCGTCAGCAGAGCCAAATATCAACAGGACAACGATTGGAATTTCTTTTGAGAGCCAAATTTTTTAAACTTCTTCTAACGCCACTTCTTCAAAATAGACTGGCCCAGGCCGTGGTATTTTGTGGAAGAGCCACACTCAAGGGGCCAAAGAGCCGCCATTTGCCGACCACGGCCATAGGGGATACGAGGTGAAGCTGAGTGGTTTGCGTCATTGCTAGGATGCGTTGACTGCACGGGAGAGTTCGGTTATTGCCGAAAAAGCACTAAATCGGGATATGGAATTTAGAGCACAGGGCAGTCATGTTGTGGTGGTTTTGGTTAAGAGAGTTCCTGTGACTGTGACCCCCTCTTTTCTGGATGGAAGGAGGGTGGGAAATGGATGTGGAAGAGTGGCACGAAGCCAACTGGAAGATAGATGCCGCTTTTCAGAGCTTTGGAAGGCGAGGCTCTAATCAAGTCATTTCTCAACACTGATTTGTTCGCAGTTGGCGGGAAGGGATTCTCCCATAAGGGCAGAGATGCCAGGAAACCTCCAGCACTATGGAAGGTAGGACGCTGTTCTTCAGTGTGCGGTATTGGAGTTTACCATCTTCCCTGGTGTAGATAAAACCGTGAACCCTGAATTACCTTTGTGCTCTTTCTGATAACTAGAGGCCCCGTGCACGGATTCATGCACCGGTGGGGTCCCTCAGCCTGGCTTGTGCCTTCCTACAATCTGGGACCCCTCGGGGGATGTCAGAGAGCTGGTTTCGGCCCGATCCCCACAGGCCAGATCCAGACAGGAGGGAGCCTAATTCTGAGCATTGAGCATCTGTCCCCTGGTGGTCAGTGCACATCATAGCAACCGGTCGACAAGTCATTCAGTCACTTAGGCTTTTATATATGTAGATAGATGATCAACAAAGGAATTCTCTTGTTTCCAATGCATTAGAACTATTGCTTTTTTGTATTCTGATTTGGTATTTTTTAAGTAGTATCTAGTTTCCCCCAAAATGGCTGTATATTAAGTAGAATGTACTCCATTTATACAGAGTGGGAAAAGGTAGGTTTATAGTTGTTTATATGGAGACTAGTGCAGAAATCAGAATGAACTCAGTGTTTTGCATGCTCACAACTGTAGACCTACTTTTCCCCACCCCGTATGTTCATTCCTGTTTATAATCTTCCTAGTTGAATCGCGTCATCTCTTGCTTGCTTCTCAGATTTCTGACCGGACCCCTGAACCTCAATGATCCGGAAGCAAAATGTCGATTCCCCAAAATCTTTGTAAATACCGATGACACTTACGAAGCCCTCCATCTCATCGTTTATAAGGTAACGGCTGTTTTCTCTGCAGTGTTCCAGGTTAACACCAAAACAGCTCTCCCGTGTGTGTCCTCGGGTCTGTGTGCAAACCTCTGACATGTTCTCAGAGCAGATGCTGGACGTGAACGTTACGTGAAACTCAACCTGGGTGCCCTCCCGGAATAGAGCCTTCCTTTCCGGCTCCCGGGAAGGCAGTTCCTTACTCGTGAGAGGGAACTTGCCCAGGGCCTGGCGTCCTACGTGCTAGTTGCACGCCCTGGCGTGGGGCCGCCCACACTCCACTGAGTTCCGCCCTCGCGTGATTTTGCAGCTGGAGACCTGCTCATTCTGTAGGCGCTGTCTCAGTTCTTCCTTAATCTCAGCTAGTGCTCCCTCCCTGTCCAGATTCTCCAGTTGTCCAGAAAATGCCTGTATAAAGGTGGTTTATTCAGCCAGGTCACTGCGTGCCGGGGTCTTTCTCCAGCATCTAGAAGGACTCGGGAACCTGGAGAAGGCGCTGCATGTAAATTAATAGAGAGACTAGAATTATAACATAAATTTGTAATCCGTGGGGGAGCCAGAGGAAGCTGACCTGTAGTAGCTAAGTTCTCCTATCTCTGGACTCAGAGCTTTTTTTATTCCCACGTTTTGCCCCACAGCAAAGTAGATACACACGTCAAAGGTGAGGTTTGGTGTACGGGAGGCGTTGTCAGATTCGGGGAGCTGCCTTTACCTGTTCGGGTGTTTGGCCAGCAGGAGGCAATAACATGTAGATTAAAACGCCCTCAGCTCTCGGGCAGCCAGCAATCGTTTATGTAAATTCAGGTTTGGGGAAATGCCTCCGGCCCTTCCCGTAGGCAGTAGTATGTATCTGCAGCCCTGCTGACGCCTCGGGGCTCCATCAGCCTTTTGCCGAAACTCCTTGCATCCCTGACGGGCTGGGGTTAGCCTGCAGCCGCTGCGTTGGCTGTGCGGCCTCCCGCTGTGCCGCCTGTAACCTCGGTGTTTTCTCCTCCCAGGCCATGAGTGCGGCTGTGTGCTTCATGATTGACGGTAGGTTCACTGTGACGACAGCCTCTGACAGCCTCTTCTGTCTCCGGGTCGCTGTGTCCATCCCTAAACAGTAAACAGTAAACACGCTGACAGCAGCATCGAGGGCGGTCGAGTCCTCGTTCCCCCTTTGTCAGCAGCAGGACCCGGGCTCTTCTGTGCCCCGGCTGAGGGAGGTCACAGAGGCTCTGGGGGCGGGGGGGGGGGGGGGGGTTAATGAGGTCACATCTGAAGAGGCCCATCCTGCTGTGTATGTTAAGTATTAGACGGTTGTTAAGTATTAGACCTTCTTGGGCCGACTTGGGGCGGACGCCCCGTTTACCACCCACAGCGAGAGGGGGCTTTGCCTCTGTTGTTTTTCCATCTTCACTGTAATTTTGATTCTTCTGTTTCTCTCTGTCGAGGGGGAGAGCGGGTGGGCAGGGAGATCTGATCATTTAACCGCTTCCTCTCCCAGACCCATAATTCAGTAAAGACGGCAAAGTTGTCCCTAAGACAGTAAAGGGAACACTGACCTTTTACCCAGAGCGTCACTCACTGCTCTCCGCCTTGCCCGCCAGCCTCTGTGCAGCCCACGCTGGACTTCTGCCGAAGACTGGACAGCATCGTGGGGCCCCAGCTCACAGTGCTGGCGTCGGACATTTGTGAGCAATTCAACGTCAACAAGAGAGGCTCCGGGTTAGTCCTTGACTTTGTGTTTCCTCCGGCGTTTCCCGGGGCCTGGGAGAGGAAGGGCGGCTTCCTTAAGCAAGCGGACGGCGTTCATTCGCGCTCCCTCTGCCTCCAGAGAGCCGCAGCGTGCCGCCAGTCCCGTCCGAAAGGCTCCTGGGGAGCTGCTCCCGAGGTGTCTGCCCACGCTGATGGTTGGGCTGGCTCTGCCCTGGTTGTGGCATGAGTGTGAGGGCTGAGGTGTGCCAGCTGTGCCCGTAGGCTTGGCCTGTGGGTGCCCACCCACATCCCTGTGTGAGGGTTAACAACAGCAAAAATTCTGCTTTTATAAGAATTTCGTTTTCCTGGAGACTAAGCTGTCACATGCTCTCTTTGCCTAGATGTTGGGTGTGACAGTAACAACCGGAACAGGAGGCAGAGGCCCAGGGCCCCGCAGCCTCTGGCTTGAGTGAGGGCACAGTAGGGAGGGCAGGAGGGACCCTGAGAAGTCGCAGGCCCCGCCCTGGGGGGGTGGGGTAGCGCCCCCTCATGGACAGTAGCGGGAGCCGCGCCGTCCTTCAGCAGGCAGGCTGGTTGGTCCCCACGCAGAGGGCGCAGTGTTGCCGGTTCACAGCGGTTGGCTTCTGTTCTGGGGCAGACTGGCCGGCGGACACGTGTGCTCCCGGTTCTGTGGGTAAGGGAGACGTCCTCTCCTGGCGGCCAGACTTCTGGAAAGGGCGGGCAGTGAGCGTGTCACAGCCCTCGGTGGTGGTGGTGTGGAAGCAGACACGGCAGTGTCCTGACATAAGCTGCGGCTGTGTTCCAGGACGACTTTATTTAGAAAAACCGGGCCCGGAGACACATGGTCTGTATTCATTTAGTTTGCCTTCATCTTATTTTTCTACAGAAAACTCAGGGAATAACCGAGTGATTGCCATTTATAAAACACTAGGGGCCTGGTGCACGAAATCTGTGCACGGGAACGGGTCCCTCAGTCCAACCCGCACCCTGTCCACTCTGGGAGCCCTCTCCAGTGCGGGAGCCATGATGGCTTAGGTCCACTCCCTGTGGTTCTCTGCTCTCCGCGGGGCCTGGTTGCTTTGCACCACTGCCCAGAGACTGCTGCCCGGAGGCCCTCTGGCTGGGGCAGGACGCTTGTCTTATTGCAATGGCAATGGGGTAAGCATTCTGCTAGGTTGCTCACATTGCCCGCTGTCAGGGGCCACCCCCCCCCCCCCCCCAGGACTGGGGGACTCAGCAGAGCTAAGGGGAGTGGGTGCCTCCATCTTTGTGAGGAAATGATGGTTAATTTATATATTGCCCTTTTATTATATAGGATTATACTTTTATTGAGAAAATAGTTTAAATATTTTTACTTTTAAAACAATATACTTCAGCCCTCTGGAAATTCCATCAGATCGGGTGCCTCACACACACGGAAATGTGAGGCTCCTCACCCGACCAGCTGAGGAGCCAGTCACACCTTCATGGAGACTCGACCGGAAGGCCCGGCCATTGCAGTCCCGGGCTCAGCCACACGGACCAGAGTTGGGAGAGTCCTTCCAGAACATTCACAGTCACTGTTCTATTCCCACAGGTCCGAGAAGGAGCCCCAGTTTAAGTTCATCTACTTCAACCACATGAACTTGGCGGAGAAAAGCACCATCCACATGAGGAAAACGCCCAGCGTGTCGCTGACGTCGGTCCACCCGGACCTGATGAAGATTCTGGGCGACATCAACAGCGACTTCACCAGGTACCGACCACGCTCAGGCGCGGCCCCTTCTGATCGGGGCGCTAAGGGAATCGCCCTCAAACCCAGAGACCACAGCCCTTAGAGGGGCTCCCCTCCTGGGCCTCCAGACCCGTCGGTAAGCCCAAAGCCGCGGTCACTCGCACGGGACTCCCCGAACGTTCCCGATGCCTGAGATCCCCGTTGTGGGCAGTTCCTCACAGCCTGCGCTGTTCGTAACGAACGGCCACGTTTTGCGACCCTTGTCTTGCAGGGTGGACGAGGACGAGGAGATCATCGTCAAAGCCATGAGTGACTATTGGGTTGTTGGGAAAAAGTCAGACCAGCGGGAGCTCTATGTCATTTTGAATCAGAAAAACGCAAACCTGATTGAAGTCAATGGTAAATAGGCTCTGGGACCCGAGCAGTTTTAACGCTTCTGATGTTAAAAGCGCCGATTCCTTGTCCTGAGGCACGTGCCCAGCAGGTCAGCACTGACTGCGAGATGGCCAGCAGATGCCTCCGTCGCTCGGAGGGAACCTGTAGTTAGTTCCTGGAGAAAGTGTGTGAAAAACTTGCCTGTGTCACGGGGCGAACTTGACAGTGGCCTAAGGCAAATTATTTTTATGCCGAAGGAGAAAATCCCGTGGCTTCACATCCAGTGGACGGACACACACTTCGAAGCAGAGCGGCCAGGCTCACGGCAGCCGACAGGCACTCTGTGCGGGAGCAGGAAGGCGGGGCGTGCCTCCCGCTCCAGCCGGAGCCGGCCTGTCCTCCGCACGCCGTCATCCCAGCGGCTGCTTTGGCTGACCCTGGCGGCTGTGCCGGCCTGGAGGCACGGGAGGCGGCTCTCGGGAGACCAGCGCAGGGAGGGGGCGGTTGGGATGCCCCCAAGTGCCTGCGTTTCTCTCCGCAGGCGTCTCCGAGGGCATGTGCCATTTCTCCCTCCCGGTGACACGCATGCAGAGCGTGCGCATTAAAAACCGCAGGGGGCCGGGCTCCGTGCGATGGTGACAGCCCGGGGAGAGAGGGGCCCGGGGCGCTGGCCCACCGGTCCCGGCCGCGGCGGGAGCTCCGTGCTCGCAGCCCCTAAAGCCCTCACCCGGGGTGTCTCGGGCCCTCGGGCGCTGGCTTTGAGCTCTCCCGGGCCCGAGGCGGCAGCGTTTCCCCGGGAAACAGCACTGATGTCTCGTGGCGGGTGGGCCTTTTCTTTCTCTCCGTTTAGTGGCCTCTCTTTCCTCGGCCTCTTAGAAATAAGATCAGCATTAATGCAGGCAATCGCTTATTCCCAGCTTGACTCCAGAAGAACTTGAGGCGCTGACATGTGTCGTGTAGCCTTGGAGTGGAAGCCCCCCCGCTCACTGCCCTCTGTTCTCCCCGCAGAAGAGGTGAAGAAACTCTGCGCCACGCAGTTCAACAACGTCTTCTTCCTGGACTGACCGGCCGCGGCCTCGACGCGTCTTCTGAAAGCAGCTGGGCAGGCGTTCGGTTCCCACGCGGGTTACTGGTCCGATCGTTGACTGGGTCAGTGACAATAGTAAAGCAATACTTGCTTTGAAGAATCAAATTTCTACTCAGTCTGATGATCCTCCGAAGTTTTTAGATTTTCAATATTTATGTGGAGTTAGCCAACGACATTGTATCATTCCATTCTTTGGACATTATGTGAATATTTTACTGGAAAATAAGACTAATAAATTGTTAAGGTTTTTAAACTTGCGGTTTCGCATTGCGTCTCTCTCCTGTTGCCTGTGTGTGTGTGTGGGGACCACACCAGCCAGTGGGCCCCGGCTCGTCCTGGGGCGGCTCGAGCAGCGGGAGCTTCGTGGAGTTGGGGTCCCTTCCCCGGTCCCCAGACCCGAAGTGGTGAACCAGGTCCTTTGCCCAAAGTAACTGCTGGCCGTGGTTTTTATCCCGAGTAGCGATGTGGTTTCTGACCTCCTGTAACGCTAAGCTTGGGGACAGTGCCCCGGATGGTCTAAACAGCGTTTTTGTCACGTAGAACAAACTCCCAGGACACTTTGCAGGCAGCTTCACAGAGCCGGCCGGGCTTTGTTTAACCACCGGCCCTTCAGTGGCCTGGTCCCCCGGAGTCCGGGTGAAAACACGCCAGGCGTGGTCTGCAAACACTGGACCTACCCGCCCTTCCCGGGTTCCGGTCCCATCCGCCCTGCGTGCTCCACGAGAGGAGATGGTAGAACGCTCATCAGTTTGCCGCGTTTTTGTTGTCTCCCATAATGCAGTGCCCACTGTGATTTCCTCTCCATGAAGGCATGCTCGGTGTTTAGTGCTGAGTCCATCACTGCAGTCCAGGGAGATCTGGTCTCCGGGATGGTCTGAAACGGTCGCGCTTTTCTACCAGAGACGGAGCCAGTGTTGTTGCTCTGTTGCACGTCGGTGTCCAACTCTGTTGGTTCAAAGGTTCTCGCGGAGGCGCTTGCATGGCCCGCGTCCTTACTCAGTGTTGCTCTCCCGGCCCGTTGGCAAGGCCAGCTCGGGAGGTGTGTGGGGGTTCTGCATCTTTTTCGTTTGGTCCTTCTTACTTTTATCTGTATTATGTTGATGTTTAAGTTCTATTTTGTCGACCTTTAATAACGCTTGCTTTCTAATCATCTTGATTAGATTTTCCGGGCGCAATTTTCCGGCTTTGATTTTCATCTTTTCTGTGTGGTTTTAAAGAGGTTTTCCCTTGTCAAGAGGAACGTTGAAGCGATGTTTGTATTTTTCATCCACTCTCAGAAGAGATGTTAGCCTGTTACCGTGGTGACCCCGTTACCGTGGTGACCCCTGGCATTTTGGCCCTTCTCCCACCATCTTTTGTTTTCCGTTTCCAGCTTTTTTCTTTGCTGTTTTCCTTTTCCCCAAGATTGATGTGGGATGATAGTTTCCTTCCTTCTGCCAGTTTGGAAGCTAGAAGTTTTCTTTTCATGCTTTTAAATTTTAAAAACAAATTACTAGCTCTGGCATTTCCCAGCAGACTTAGAGTATTCACTTACCCACTGACTGCACACCAGCTCCTGACCCTGCGGTTCGGCCTGGGGTCACGCGGGGTTTGTGGTGCGGGCTGGCGGGAGGGAGCCTGTAGGAGGCAGCCAGGGTAGAGGACAGGCAGGGTGTGGGCGCAGGCGGTGTGAGGGGGCAAAGGAACTGTTTCGGGGAGGGAGCCTGAAGAAGCGTTTCAATGAGTTCATCTACTCTGCATGGATATGGGATTGGTTTTATCCGATTCTAAACCCAATCACCAGTCGTGCTGAACACACATTGACTTCCCATACCCATGTATTTCCATGCCGCTCGGTTTTCAGAGTGCAGGCATTCAGTGGCCCAACCTTAGAAAAGCTGGGAACTGCCGAAACCGGTGTGGCTCAGTGGCTAGAGCATCAGCCTGCAGACTGAAAGGTCCCAGGTTCGATTCCGGTCAAGAGCATGTACCTTGGCTGCGGACACATCCCCAGTGGGGGGTGTGCAGGAAGCAGCTGGTCGATGTTTCTAATTCTCTATCCCTCTCCTTTCCTCTCTGTAAAAATATATATATTTTTTCAATTTAAAAAAGAAAAGCCGGGGCCAGTGGGAGGGCGTGTGCTCAAGCCCAGAGACGGGAAGCGAACCCTTTATTGATCGGCACGTGCAGACAGCGCCTTGGCTTGGACCTCCTTTCACGCCGCTGGTTCCCGTGGCTCCTTCCCAGGCCCGGTCGGTCGCCCTATTTCCTCCTCTTCTTGCTCCCGATGGTTTTGGACAGGCCCAGCCCCGAGTCCTCCTTGGGGAGGCCCAGCATCAAATGCAGGGACGACGCTTCCCCCGGCTCCTTGATCACCGTGATGTTGACCACGCCGTCTTGTCTTTTGACCTCTTGCTGTTGTTTGGAGCACAGCGCCGTGAGCCTAACGCAGACGGAAGGAGACGGGTTACTTCGTCATTTCAAAACCAGGGTTTTCCTTAAAGCAGCTTTCTCAGGGCGATTGATTTACCTACTTTCTAATAGACTTTCACTGATTTCAGAGAGGAAGGAGAGGAATAGAAAGTCAGAAACATCGATGAGAGAGAAACATCGATCAGCTGCCTCTTGCACGCCCCCCACTGGGGATGTGCCCGCAACCAAGGCACATGCCCTTGACCGGAATCGAACCCGGGACCCTTCAGTCCACAGTCCGATGCTCTATCCACTGAGCCACACCAGTGTCGGCGATTTATGTACTTTTTACTAGGCTTTCATTGGTTTTGGAGAAGGGAGAGAGACACAGAAACATCCAGGATGAGAGGGAATCATCGGTCGGCTGCCTCCTGCACACCCCCCACTGGGGATCGAGCCTGCCACCCAGGCATGTGCCCTTGGCCGGAATCGAACCCGGGACCTTCCAGTCCACAGTCCGATGCTCCGTCCACTCTGCCAAACCGGCGAGGGCTCACCACCAGCGTTTATGCTGTGTGTGGAGCGAAGTTGCCCACAATCTGCTGAAGTGACGCGATGCCATCTCTAGACGGGCCCTGCAGTGACTTCTCTCAGCAACGAGCGGCTGGGCAGTAGCGTTGGGAATCCCGAGTCTGCCTGCTTACGTGCAGCTTACCCCGCTCCTCCGCAGACCCACAGGGGAGGCGCGCCTTCCAGAAAGCGGGCGTTCGGACGCGGGCCTGCGGGCGTGCCCACAACGGAGCCTGGGCAGAGGCTCCGGGCAGGGCAGGGGGCCGCCCTTCTGGGCCTTGTGCCAGGCATCACCGTTTCGGGTGCTTCACGCACTCGAGCTCATCCTCCCCGCAGCTTGCAGGTGAGGAAACTGAGGCACACGCGTGGCTGACCTTGCCCAAGGTCACCCGGGTGTCACATGGGGGGCGGGGGCTGGGATTTGAACCCAGGCCGTCTAGATCTGTGGTCTGACTTAGCGGCTCTGTCCCATGGCCTCTTTGTGCCAGCGCGGCAACACAGACGTCACCCCCACCTTGGACAACGGGAGGGAACGGGGAGCCCCCGGGCAGAGTTCTTCTGGGGAGACGCAGGTCCGGGTGCCCCCAGAGGGCACCCCCGCCCACCCCCGGCCCCACGGGAGCTGCGTGCTCTCGGGGAAAACACTGGTCCCCGCGCTCCCGGCGGCCCCAGGAGACGGAGGAGGGGGGCCGAGAGGGTTCTAGCTACCTCGCTTCCAGCTCGTCGTTTTCCGACTTCCTCAGTGTGGCCATGGCGGCGTGCTGGGACATGTCTCTCTTTACTTTCTCCTTGAGAATTTCCTCGTGTTTGTGCGCCTGGAAGAGCGTGTTCACAAAGAAGGTGCACATACAGCTGATCCACAGGTTGATGTTTTCGGGTTGCTCGTCCTTGTCTTTTTTTCTCTCTGGAAGGAAGTTGAATGTCGGTGAGCGTCCGCGCAGGCTCAGCGACCTTGGGGCCATGTTCGAATGCTGCCTCTCTGGAAGGGGTGCCGGCTCCCCCGGCCTCAGGGGGGGGAAGGAGCTGCAGGGCGCTGCATGGTCACCCCGAGCGAGGCAGGCGCCACTGGCCCGTAGGCGGGGACCATCGGGGGCTCCTCCAGTCTCCTGGCACCTGTGCTGTGTTTCTCAATAGCTTACGTGGTTTTTGTTTATTTTTTTTTTTTATATATGTTACTGATTTTTCACAGAGAGGAAGGGAGAGGGATAGAAAGTCAGAAACATCGATGAGAGAGAAACATCGATCAGCTGCCTCTTGCACGCCCCCTACTGGGGATGTGCCCGCAGCCAAGGTCCATGCCCTTGACCGGAATCGAACCGGGGACCCTTCAGTCCGCAGGCCGATGCTCTAACCACTGAGCCAAACCGGTTCGGCTCCTATGTTTTCTTTAAGTTGACTTTTGTTACTAGTTTTCTCTCCCTAGTTAAGGTGTGTGTTTTTCCCACTTTCACTCTGGCTGTCCTCGGTTGGAGATGTCCATTTCCGTTCAGTTAAAGCACCAGCTCTCAGAGAGGCCGGCGGGTGAGGCACCGGCTCTCAGAGAGGCCGGCGGGGAAACCACCAGCTCTCAGAAAGGCCAGCGCTCATGCTGTTTGCTCTCCTGTGGCCGGGCTCCTGCTCTCCTTGCACTTGGCAATTCCCCCCCATCCCCAGCCTTGTCTTCTGGGCTGACTGCTCCGTTTAAGGGTCTCTTGTTTAGCAGAGAAGACCCCTAACCCTATAATTTATTTAATAGTTTTGAACCATGTCTCAGATGTAATGTATAAGGTATTTCAGTTTTCTCAGCATTCTCAAAGAATTATTTAGAAGAACAGAGGACTTCAGCTTCTCGTTTTCTGTTTTGCATTCAATTTCCAAGTGCTTGGGTGATGTTTGAATTTTCCAATTCAGATTTTCTTCTTTAGTAAGGATGTCCTCTTAGGAGCAATGTCTATTTGGATCCTCAGTTACATTTCTACTTCAAAGAGGAAGGGAGAGGGAGGGAGATAGAAACATCAATGATGAGAGAGAATCATTGATGGGCTGCCTCCTGCACCCCCCCCCACGTCGATACTGGGGTGCCCCCCGTGGGAGGGGGGGTGCAGCTGGAAGCCGGCGTGGACAGTGCAGACAGGGCCGAGGAAGCAGCTGGGGGGTGTGGGGGGGGAGTGAGGAAGCGCAGTCACAGATAGAACACCACGAGATGTTACGAGGGGGAGGATAGGAAGAGGAATGTGAGGGTTCGATAAGCGTTAGTTTGTTGTTGTTTTTGACTTGAGCATCTTTAAAAACCAAAGCGAAGGAGCCGAACCAGTTTGGCTCAGTGGACAGAGCGTTGGCCTGCGGACTGAAAGGTCCCGGGTTCGAATCCGGTGAAGGGCATGGACCTTGGCTGCGGGCACATCCCCAGTGGGGGGCGTGCAAGAGGCAGCTGATCGATGTTTATCTCTCATCGATGTTTCTGACTTTCTATCCCTCTCCCTTCTGCTCTGTAAAAAATCAATAAAATATATTGAGGGAATATAATTAAATATATATAAAAAAAAAGTAGGGGCCACCTCAGGGTTACTTTGGGGAACGTCTCTTCCGGGCTTCAGGCGAGGAGACAGCGGCCAATCAGATCCGAGGAGGTTAATATCCAAGTACAGACTGTCAGGCTACAGCGGGAAGGCAGAGGGTGTGTGTGTGTGGGGGGGGGGGGGGGGCTGTAAGAGATCACCGAAGGACTTGCACGCATGCGTATGAGCATAACCAATGGATACAAGACACGAGTGGGGGCAGGTGAGGGCATGTGCTGGAGGGTAGGGGAGGCCGGGGGGAGGTCAATGGGGGGAAAAAGGAAACATATGTACTAGTATCTGTAATACTTTAAACTATATATACACAGTTATATCATAAAAGGCAGCAACAGCAAAAACCACTCTGTAATCGAGGATCCAACAGACATTGCTCCTGAGGGGACATGCTGACGGCCAACGTGAGACGCTGCTCGGTCTCTGATCCCCGGGGAAAGGCCAGACAGACCCACAGGGAGAGGCCCCCTCACGCCCGTCCCAATGGCCCCCACAAAGACCAGGAGAGCATGCTGGGAGACGTGTCACTCACGGGGGCAAAGTCCCTTCCGATCGCTCCGGGAGCTTCCTGGCTGGTTTGTGGAGAACAGCACGGTGGTTCCTTAAAACGCTAGAAACAGGACCACGGCCGTATGACCCAGCAATCCCACTTCTGGGGATACAGCCCGAGAAAACAGACAACGTCGAAGAGGTGCCTGCTTCCAGGGCTGGCATGGAGACAGGCCACGTGTTCCCGACAGGCGATGGACTAAGAAGTTGAACAGCCCTGGCTGGTGTGGCTCAGTGGATAGAGCATTGGCCTGCAGACTGGGGGGGGAGGGGAGGGGGAGGCTGGGCTCCATTCTGGTCAAGGGCACATGCCTGGGTTTCGAGCTCGATCTCAGAGGGGGGCGGGCAGGAGGCAGCCCATCAATGATTCTCTCTCGTCATTGATGTTTTGATCTCTCTCCCTCTCCTTCCTCTTTGAAATCAATCAACCAATCAATCAATCAATATATATATATATATATATATATTAAGAAGTTGTGGAACATATATGCAGTGGAATTCGGTTCAGCCAAAAACACGGATGAAACCGTGCCATTTGCAACAACCTGGGTGGACCGCCAGGCTTTACGCTAAGAGAAACACATCGGACAGAGACAAGCACTGAAGGATCTTCACAACAACAACAAACTCGGAAACAAGCAGATCTGCGGTTGCCGGAGGGCGTGGGAGAATTGGAGGAAGGTCGTCAAGAAGCACAAACTTCCGCCTGCTTAGTAGAT
The DNA here is from genome assembly GCA_027563665.1 of Antrozous pallidus. Taxonomy (NCBI): domain Eukaryota; kingdom Metazoa; phylum Chordata; class Mammalia; order Chiroptera; family Vespertilionidae; genus Antrozous; species Antrozous pallidus. The sequence goes on along the minus strand of CM050516.1, from coordinate 2,950,503 downwards.
AAACCAGAGGCCCGACGCGTGACATTCATGCACAGAGGAGGGGTCCCCCCAGCCTGGCCTGCCTTCCCTCCCATCCAGGACCCCTCGGGGGAGGTCTGACTGCCTCTCGCCATCCAGGGCCTCTGGCTCCTCACCGCTCACGGCCCGCCTGCCCGACCGCCTCCACGTGAGTGAGTACCAGGATGTAACGTACAACATGACAGCAGTTCAGCTCTGTTCATTGCATTTGAAAATTGAGAGTGTAAATCCTAGTGGTTCTCGTCACAAGAACTGTTTGCTCAAGTCTATGAGACAGACATTAATTAAACGTATTGAGGGGATCATTTCATGATATAAGTCAAATCATTACGTTGTATCCCTTAAACTTATACAGTACTACATACACGTCAATTATATCTCCATGAAGCTGGAAAAAAATACCAAAACCAAACAAATCCAAAATTCATAAGATCATGCCCCACAAGGAACTCTGTGAAGCTGGAGGCGGAATTGGAAGGAGCAGTACCAGCCTAATTTTAGGCATAATTTTTTAATTTAAAAAATTGAAGGTGGTTGTACATTTTTTTTCATAAATTTTAAAAATCATGTAGAAGCAACAGTTTGCCAAAACTAAAGTTATATAATTAAGATACTCACCACATTGAGATAACAAAAAGTTCAGTGCTTTTCCTGGAGATTTAACAGCCAATTTGGAAACTCTGTCATCACTTAATGACTTCTTGAACCTGGGCTTTTATGTAAAAAAAAAAAAAAAAATTATAAAGCAGGATATTATTTCTGCATTATCGTGTACTAAAACTAATTTTCTACGTTACAAATAATTAGAAATTGTTTTCTTTAAGCGAAGCAGTTACTGTATCTACTGCAAGGCTCCCCCCAGGAAACCAGGGAGTTGAGGAAATATTAAGCACAGTTACTGCTACTCACATCCATAAATTAGTGGCTTTAATTCCCACACATATGCTACCTACTCCCGCATTTCTGTCTCCGGCCACATCTCGCCCTTGAACTCCGCGCTGGTATGTCCAGCCGTGCTGCCTGCTCACCCCTTGGATGGCACGTGCCCTAACATCCAAATCCAGCCCCTGACTGTCGCCCCGATCTCATGCCCCGCCCGGACCCCCCCTTCGAGGTCATGGTAACTGTCCTTCCAGTCGTTCCAGGCTCCAGATCCTGGGCTCACCTTTGCCTTCTCTCTCCCTCTCACAGGCCACGGCCTTCCAAGTCCCTTCCCGTCATTCCAGGAGCTGCCTGACTGGTTTGTCCTCGAAGCCACAGTGCGCCTGCTGACCCCTCTGCTCGGGCTGGCATCTCCCTCACCACATCAGACGCCCCCGGGGCTGGCCCACCGCCTCCCCGTGGCTCCCCTGGCCGTGTGCTGTTCGCCCACAGCGGAGCGAGCAGAACAGCCCCCCCCCACCACCACCACCTCCCAGGGATCGCACGGTTGTACTCCACTTCCCTCAGGTGTGCCAGCTGTCACTCAGCAGAAGGCCTTCCTGCCTGCCCGCATCACTGCCCCCTGCAGCCTGCCTCGCTCTGGCCTCTGCTCAGTGAGTGTGGACACAGCGCGGGGGTCACCGGGCCAATCTGGAGTCAGGCTGCGGCATGCAACCCCCAGCTCCTCAACTTACTACGTGTGTTCCGGCGGATAAGACGACCGGAACCGATGACGACAGGAGGACGGTAACGAGAGAGAGAGAGAGAGAGAGAGAGAGAGAGAGAGAGAGAGAGAGAGAGAGAGGGAGAGAGAGAGAGAGAGAGAGAGCGAGTGCCGGGCGAGTCCCTGGCGAGTTAGCAACGCCCGTCCCAACTGCAAGCTCTGGTGTTTCACTCCCGGCGTATGAGACCGCCCCCCACTTTTGAGAAGATGTTCCTGGGTGAAACGGTTGTCTCATACGCCGGAACACACGGCAGGTCCAAGACTGGGCCACCTCCTGCCTAGAGAGAACAGCACCTGACAGGGCACTGCACCAGCTGAGGCCCGGAGGCGCCTGCGCCTCTAAGCACCGTGGGTGCCCGCCCACCCCCCGCCCCTCTAGGGGGTGCGGGCCCAGGACGACGGGCCTCGAGTTCGCGCCAGACCCCGGCGCAGAGGACACAGCGGGCTCGCAGCTCCGCCTCGGCCCCGGGCTCGCGGGGGGGGGGGGGGGGTAGGGGGGGGCTGAGGAGGACACGAACCTCTGACGCCGGGAGCTTGTTGAGATCGAACAAGAGCGTTAACTGGGTCGGAGACGACTTGGTGCTGCCCAGGCGCGGGTCGGACTCCCGGCTCGTGGCTGCGCTCGGGCTCCGGACCTGGGGCCGGAGGGAGGGCGGCCGTGAGAACTGCTGGCTGCCGCGGGGACGGACACACACACACACACATGCGCACACACGTAAAGGGCACTGGTGGATGGATGTCAACATGTCTACACACGTGAAGCCGCCTCCGTCAGGACAGTGAGCATCATCCGTCACCCCCGGAAGTTTCCTGTGCCCGTGGGGGTCCCCGCTCTCCCCGTCCTCAGCGACCGCTGATACGCTGGCACCACAGACTACTCGGCCCTTTCTGGAATTTTCTACACAATGGGATCTACCCAGCAAATTTCGTCTGGCTTCCTCCACCCAGCACTTGTTTTGGTTCATGCACGTTGACGTCTCGTGTGATGTCACGGCCGGCTCACGCGCTCTGTGGTATGAATGCATGTGACCTGTCTGTCTCGGGGGCGGGGCTGCCACGCTGACAGCCTGAGGGGAGTGACCGGACGGTGTTTGAGGACGGTCCCTGGACCGGGAGGCGCAGGCTCGGTCCCCGGCATCCACAGCGGTGCCACCCATTCGAGCAAGGATGAATGTTTTAGGAGATATTCGTACCCCTCTCAGAGAGAGGAAGGGAGACGGAGAGAAACAGCAATGAAAGGTGATCTTGCCCTCACCGGTGTGGCTCAGTGGCTAGAGCGTCGGCCTGCGGACTGAAAGGTCCCGGGTTCGATTCCGGTCAAGGGCATGTACCTTGGTTGCGGGCACATCCCCAGTGGGGGGTGTGCAGGAGGCAGCTGATCGATGTTTCTCTCCCATCGATGTTTCTAACTCTCTATCCCTCTCCCTCCCTCTCTGTGAAAAATCAATAAAATGTATTAAAATGTGAAGAAGGAGGAAGAAAGGTGATCTTGACAGGCGGTGTTGACCAGGCTGCGCTGCTCTCCTCTCTGCTGAATCGAGATCTCGGGCTCGTTCCCTCTCACGGGGCCCTCCTCCCGACTGCCTCCCGCACACCCCACACGGGGACCGAGGCCCGCAGCCCGGGCGTGTCCCTGCCCAGGCATCGAACCGTGACCCTCCTGGCTCAGGTCAGCCCTCAACGACGGAGCCCCGCGGCCAGGCAGGCTCAGATGAATGGAAGGTATCCGTTCATTTCCCCAAAGCAGAGCCCCCAGACCCGGGTGGCAGCCGGGAGAAGCCCTCGGCCACCCCTGCCCCCTGCAGGGGGCATTACCCTGGCCACCAGGGGTGAGCTGGGAGGTGCTGAACTTCAACTTCTGGGCCGTGAGGAGCCCAAGGCCCAGCCAGGGCCTCTGGGGAAGGTGAGAGGCTCCCTCAGACGACGGGAGAAGGCCCCTAGATGACCAGCTCTGGAGAGTTTTGCAGCCGGGGGGCTCCCCTGGCCCCCAAAACTCTCCCTTGTGGCTCCAAAAGAACGGCTCAAATTCTTCGAGCCCACTAACCCGAAACGCACACACAAGTGGTTCGTCCCCAAGTTGCCCCAAGCATCGGGTCCTTCCGGTGAATTCCTGCCGCTGCCCCGTCCACTGCGCCTGGCAGGGAGCCCCACCGGCCCGGCCCTGTGAGCGGCCCCCCTCAGGGACCCATCCAGCACCCTGTGCACGCAGGAGCTGTCCCTCGGCGCCCTGAGCTCGGGACAGGCCTCCCTACCCCCACACCCCCAGACACTAGGTCACCAAACTCACAGGCGTCCTAAGGCACGTGTTTGGGGAGCTCTGACCTTAGCGCCTATTGGGGGGCTCCGAGTCGGCTTCCTGGGGTGTGACCAGGAGATCCATTTAACTAACTTAAAAAAGAAAAACAGCCAGAGCCGGGGTGGCTCAGTGGATAGAGCGCTGGCCTGCGGACTGAGAGGTCCCGGGTTCGGTCCGGTCAGGGGCGGGTCCCTTGGTTGCGGGCACATCCCCAGTAGGGAGTGTGCAGGAGGCAGCTGATCGATGTTTCTCTCTCATCGGTGTTTCTGTCTTTCTGTCCTCTCTCTCCCTCTGTCTGTAAAAAATCAATAAAATACATATATTAAAAAAAAAAGAAAAAGAACGTGTGGAAAGAAGTCTTAAGTGGTTTCCTGAAGGGAAACAAAGCCCGGGTGGTCGGGGGGCGTGCCCGGTCCGGAGGGAAACCGCCCCTTGCCCGGATTCTGGGAAGGGCCCGCTACCTTACTCAGCGCCGCGTGAGCGAGCCCGGCTCTGCCGGCGGCGTCGTCGCGCAGGACGCTCAGACGGGACTTGGCCACCGGGTCGGCGCGGGAGAGGGACGCGAAGCTGAGGAGGGCTTCGAAGAACTCCAGGAACACGAGCTGGAGCGGAGAAAAACGAGGGTCCCGCTGGCCTGGCGCCGGGGTGGGTGAGCGCGCCCCCCCCCCCGGCCCGCGCCCCTGGGCTTCGGGGTCCCGCGTGGCCAAGGCCTCCCCTGCTCCAGCGTCGGCTCCGTAAGCCGCTCCTCTGCTCTGGTGCCAACACTCTATAACAGCGGGGGGGGGGGGGGGGGGGGGGGAGGGGGCGTTTCGGAAGCCGTTTCCTCTTCTCTTAAGTAGAAGAGCGGCACCCGGAAACCCAGGGTCGGGTGTGGTCCCCACTCGCAGCCGTGCTGCCCCGTCCCCGCACCCGCGTGGCCCCGCCGCGGGCCTGCAGAGCGCGTGGCCCTGGGGCCGGCCGGCCCGGACGCCGTCCACTGGCGGTCCTGAGCCAGGCCCCTCAGCCGACCCGGGGCTCCAGGCCTGGCTTCCAGGGAAGACCCCAAGCTTGGCTCTCCCAAGGCGGCTCAGCACGCCCGCGGCACCGGGGTCCCCGGTCTGACCTTCTGCCCAGGCCGCACCCGGGAGGGGCAGCGGGGGAAAGGAGACGCCTGCCTGCAGCGAGAAACGCACACGCCTAGCTCAGTGGACTGGGGAGACCAACCAGCGTCCCTGAGCACGTGATGTCCACCACGGGACGCATGCGTGTCTCCCACCGCCAGGTGCATTATCCGCGCAACAGTCTTTTGAGTTTGCTCATCGTGTCCTGACCTCCGAAGTGTCCGTTTTAATCTTAACCTCTAATTTTCTAGGGATACAATCAAGGATACACACACACACACATTTACAGGTTTGTGTGGGTTCGAATTCTTTTCCATCGAATCTGGGTTCTAGCATCGGAGGCGAGACAAACCCCGGGGGGGGGCGGTGGGGGGCACGGAGCCGCGCACAGACCTCCAGCTCCAAGTTGCAGTCCGTCCCGTCGCACATGAGAGGGTTGTCTTCCGCTATGACCTCCACGAACTTGGCCGACGTCAGCTCTTTATTGATCATTTTAAACTCCTGCAAAACAGACCGCCCGCCCGACCGTAAGGGACGGCGGTGACAAACCCTCACTTAGTGAGTGACTAACCCTCACTCTAACCCTAACCCATTGCCAGTCTGTGTCAGGACCACGCTCCAAGGAAACACGCCGGAAATGGAGATCGCGGAAACGGGTAATTGCGTGAAGCATCCGGATTAACATGGGTGGTTACCCCGCTTCTAATCCAGTCTTTCAAAAGTAACAGTAAAAGTTTTGTTTTTAAAACATATTTTATTGATTTTTTTTCACAGAGAGGAAGGGAGAGGAATAGAGAGTCAGAAACATCGACGAGAGAGAGACATCGATCAGCTGCCTCTTGCACACCCCCTACTGGGGATGTGCCCGCAACCAAGGTCCATGCCCTTGACCGGAATCGAACCCGGGACCTCTCAGACCGCAGGCAGATGCTCTAGCCACTGAGCCAAACCGGTCCTGGCAATCCTGAAACATTTAATTCACTGCCAATCGAATCGTCCATCCAGAGAGCCGTCAGAGAGGGGATGAAGGACATGTCGGTGGAAGAAAGGCTTGCTTTTCCTGTTATACAAGTGGCTGACCCGCAGCTACCAAGTCAGATAATAAGACAACATGAAAAAATGGAGTTTAAAGTGATAACAGCTTTGCGAGAAAACGTTGTTCAAAATGGTCCAAAATGGCTCCTCTTCTGGGAGAAATTATGAATAATATTTCTGAAGCATTCTTGGCTCCTTATGACTGGTATTCTCTGGCTCGCGCAGCTCTGGAGGGAGGCGATTATTTTCCGTGGAAGGGAGAATGTTTGCAGAAGTGTCAGGAGCAGGCCCGCGCAAACGGAGGCCCGGTGCGCCCACAGCCTGTGAAAGGCCGGCAGGACTGGGACAGTAGACGGACGTACAAAATCAGCTGCGGTATGTGCAGCAGGCGCATGTGCAGATGAGACTCTGGGAGGAGAGCCCGGCGGGCTTCACCAGCAGAGGGGGACCCTCGGGGAGCTTTCAGCAAATGCAGGCAGGGAGCTCCAGAGTCATTTTCTGACTTCGTGGCTCGCCTCGCTCGAGCGGTGAGACGACAGATTCAACATGAGACGGCGGGAGATATTTTAATTCGGCAATTAATTGGCTTATGCAAATGCCAATGCCGACTGTAAGAAATGCCTGATTCCTCTACGAAGAAAAACAGTGCCATCGCAGAGATGATTCGAGCGTGTCAGAATGTGGCATCAGGCACTTTTCAAGCAAGTTTACTCGCCGCTGCAGTAACAGTGGGGAATAAGAGGGGTTATGAGTGTGGGAAAGCTAGGAATGAGTTAAGAATTGAGCAGGCAATTTCCTCGACCAGGGTAGCACGGGTTCAGCCCGAATTACCGTTTATTGGGACAAACGAACCCTCCTGCGGGTAGTCCCACTGGAGTCATTTTTCAAAATAAAAATTCTCCTGCCATTGTTGAATGGGCCCACCCAGGGCACCAACCTTCCGAACCTGCGGTCACACGCAGAACTAATGGCCCGACGATATTTCACATTAGAAAACGCTGCAAACAGCTTAGAGGGGAAGAGCCCCAGCACATTTACCTTCCCCTCACTGGGAAGCAATCAGAGGTGTTATTTCAGACGGATATAAATTGGCAAATTGGGTTAAGGGGATATTCAGGGTAACTTGGCTGTCATCTATTAAAAGATAAATTCCTACAATTTTTGTATAATACTTCTATTATACCAAAAATACTAGACAGGAACCTATTCCTGGAGCTTTAACTGTTTTTACTGATGGATCATCCAATGGGAAAGCTGCCTATCACACAATAAATTCAGACCGAGTCATATTGACCAGTCACACTTCTGTACAAAGAATTGAATTAGAGGCTATTAAGGCTGCATTCCAGGATTTTCAAGAGCCTCTTACTATCGTCTCTGATTCTTTTTACACTGCAAACCTAGTGAATAGAATTGAAACTGCCCAGTTGAAATGGCTTAGTGACCAACGTTTATTTTTACTATTTATTTTTATTTTTAAATATATTTCTTATTGATTTTTTTACAGAGCGGAAGGGAGAGGGATAGAAAGTCAGAAACATCGATGAGAGAAACATCAATCAGCTGCCTCTTGCACGCCCCCTACTGGGGATATGCCCACAGCCAAGGTACATGCCCTTGACTGGAATTGAACCCGGGACTTTTCAGTCCTCAGTCCGACACTCTATCCACTGAGCCAAACCGGTATAATTATACAGGTGTCACCATCCAGTTTCCCTTTTGTATAACATAAAATCAAACCACTGCTTCTTTGTGTGTAAAATTAACAGCAAGCCTGCATCAGTGAAGGTATCAGAGGTCCCCCCGACAGTACCGTCCCCCCCGTGGGAGCTCCGTTTCCACCCATCCGCTGCCCCACCCCGTGGCATTACTCCCTTCTGCCCCAGAGACCCAGGGGACGGTCCGTGGCTATGCAAACCCATCCCAGAGCTTCGCCGCATCACTCTCGCACCCTGGCTGGCCTGCGCTTCCTTTAATTGAAGTCATTTGCTTGCTGGAACCGGTGTGGCTCAGTGGATAGAGCATCGGCCTGCGGACTGAAAGGTCCCGGGTTCGGTCCGGGTCAGGAACACATGCCCGGGTTGTGGGCTTGATCCCCAGCGGGGGGCGTGCTGGAGGCAGTGGATGCACAATTCCCTTTCGTCACTGATGTTTCTCTCTCCCTCTTTCTTCTTCTCTGAAACCAGTAAAAATATTTGTTAGCCCTAGCCGGTGTGGCTCAGTGGATAGAGCGTCCAAGGTCCCGGGTTTGATTCCGGTCAAGGTCATGTACCGTGGCTGCGGGCGCATCCCCAGTGGGGGGCTGTGCAGGAGGCAGCTGACGGATGTTTCTCTCTCACCGATGTTTCTGACTCTCTCTCCCTCTCCCCTCCGCTCTGTGAGAAACCAGTAAAACGCGTCAGAAAAACTGAGCCGCCTGCTTACCTTGAGCATCCAGAGGAAGTGCCGCATCGTCATGGTGGGCTCGTGGGGCGGCGCCGCGCTCGGCCTGCAGAAGGCCTGGTACACCTCCCAGCACATGTCGGTGTAGTTCATGGAGTAGAGTGCCCGCTGCTGCCCGCAGAACAGGCTGCCTGCAGACAGCAGAGAGGCAGGCGGGCAGGGCCCGGCCCCCGCGTCCCGCGCCGGGGAGGGGGCGCCGGGCGAGCCGGGCGGCTCCGCAGTTACCTTTCACGCGGCAGGCGTTGGGGTGAATGTTCTCGGCCATCAGTTTTGTGAAACACAGAGAGAGCGAGGGGCTTCGGTGTCTGTGATTAAAAAGACAACCATCAGCCCTGACCGTGTGGCTCAGCGGACAGAGCGTCGTCGGCCTGTGGACTCAAGGGTCCCGGGTTCGATTCCGGTCAGGGGCATGTACCTTGGCTGCGGGCACATAGCCAGGAGGAGGTTTACAGGAGGCAGCGGATCGATGTTTCTCTCTCATCGATGTTTCTGACTCTCTATTCCTCTCTCTTTCTCTCTGTAAAAAAAAATCAATAAAATATATTTAAAAGGAAAAAAGACACAATCAGCTCTAACCGGTGTGGCTCAGTGCCTAGAGCATCGGCCTGTGGACTGAGGGGTCCCGGGTTCGATTCCGGTCAAGGGCATGGACTTTGGTTGCGGGCGCATCCCCAGTGGGGGGTGTGCAGGAGGCAGCTGATCGATGTCTCTCTCTCATCGATGTTTCTGGCTCTCTATCCCGCTCCCCTCCTCTCTGTAAAATATCAATAAAAAATATATATATTTTTAAAAGATATAATCAGCCCCCCTTCAGGAGGTGGGCCGTGACCCCTGCTACGTGCTGGGGAACTGGCTTCTGACACGCAGAGCACAGGAAGGGAAAACGGTAAGTGTTGGGGAGACAGCCCGCTGTCAGCGCTGTGACCGCTGGTCAAGGTGAACCTCGCCAGTAATGGGACCGGTGTCAGATCCCCCGGCAGGATGTGACGGGGGGGGGGATCACCTCCCTGATCTTCCGGAAAAGACCCCAGGCTCAGTGTAATGCGGGGGACGCTCCGCAGACCAAGTCCAAGGGACATTTCATGTGGAATAGCTGACCTGGTCTTCCAAAGTGTCAAGGCCGTGGAAGACAAAGTCTGAGAAGCTATCACAGGTTGTAGGGGACTAAGATATGTCAGCGTTACACAGTGTGGGATCCTGGATGAAATCCCGCAACAGAAAAGGGACAAGGGTGGGAAAATTCGGGAAATCCTAATCTATATCACAAAAGGGTAATATGCTAATTAGACTGGGAGACCTTCCAGGAGACCTTCCGGATAAAGCCATGGTGGCGCGGCCGAGGTAGAGATGGTCAGGGGCCAGGGTGGGAGGGCAGTTGTGGGTGATCAGGCCAGGGTGGGAGGGCAGTTGTGGGTGATCGATCAGGCTAGTGTGAAGGTGCTGTTGGGAGTGAGCAGGCTGGCAGGGGCAGTTGGGAGTGATCAAGCAATCAGTGGGGGTCAGTTGGGGGCAAACAGGCTGGCGGGGGTGTAGTTGGGGGCGAGCAGGCCCCTAGGCAGAGTGGTTAGGGCCAATTGGGCAAGCGGGCAGGTGAGCAGTTAGGAGCCAGTAGTCCAGATTGCGAGAGGGATGTCTGGCAGTCGATCATCCCCAGAGGGGTCCCAGATTGGAGGGGGTGAAGGCCGGGCTGAGGGACACTCCCCCCCTCCCCTCGTGCACGAATTTTGTGCACCGGGCCACTAGTCTATATCATAAAAGGCCAGCAGCTCTCGCAACAGGCCGGGTGGGGCAGGTGCCGGCAGCATACACGGAGCGTGCGAGGCTTCCCGGGGCAGTGGACGTGGCCCCGAGGGCAGGCTAGGCCTAGGGACCATACATGCGCACGATTCAATCATGGGCCAAGCCTCTAGCAGAGTCTACAATTTACTTAACGGCCTTGCAGCCAGGTTAGCTCCTTAATTTCCAAACGGACACCTTGGTTCTGCGAGACGCTATTCGGGGAAGCAGTGAAGGGTATGCATGTCAGTTTTGCTCTGAGCGAGACAGGAAGTTCTGGCCGAAGGTCAGGTTGGTGGTGACCATTTCTGAGTAAACCCCGAGGGCTGTCTGTGGTTACTGACACACGGCGAGTCCCATCTGAAGGGCGCCACATTGAAAGCTGGGATCGGGTGGCGTGGAGGCTAACGTTCTTGTTTCTAGCCCTTCAGTTCTAGAATCTGTGGCAATAGTGATGAGCGTGCCCAAGAGGAGCGGGCAGCCCGGCCGGGTGGTTCTGCGGGTTGGAGCGTCGTCCCGGGGACCACCAGGTCAGAGCACGGACCCAGGTTGCAGATCTGGTCCCCGGTCAGGGGTGCAGACAGGAGACAACTGACAGATGTTTCTCTCTCTCTCCCTCTCTCTCTCTCTCTCTCTCTCTCTCCCTCTCTCTCTCTCTCTGTCTCTCTCTCTCTCTGTCTCTCTGTCTGTCTGTCTCTCTCTGCCTCTCTCTGAAGTCAATTTTTAAAAAAGAAAGAAAGAAAAGAGGACACTTGTAACCGCGTCCTCTCCCGGCTCCAGAAGGAGACTCACTGGAACTCCTTGTGATGAATGTGGTAAGCCAGCTGCAGGAGATAGTTCAGAAATATCCTCAAAAGTATTTTTGTAAATGGTGAATGAATCTCTTCCACTGGTATGCCGCTGTATTCTAAAATAAGAAGATGGGAGAGCATGGTGAGTATTTTCTAGAACCTTCTCTTTTATTTTCTCCCGCTACACAGTCCCAACTGGGTACTCTTCTTCCCAGAGGACACTGACCTGTACACCCGCCCCCACCTGAGAGTAAGTCCCACCCAGAAGACCTTTACCTGGCCACTTTACACAAGAAACTTTCAAGGTCTCGTGTCCCAGTGTGACTCCGAGTTTTCTGAACCTAATTTCATTAATGCCCATCAGTCTAAATGGATTCTGGGTCTATTTCAAACACTCAGATTTGAAGTAAGTAGTTCTAATATTTTATTTTATTTTTTTTTTTTTAGGTAGAAAACTTGAGTCAGTCCTGCCTCCCAAAATTCAGCTGAGAGGAATAAAATCTTCAAAGTCATTAAAGTCACTGCACGAACTTTCTCATTGGAAATCCAGACCAAGCCCAGGACTACCAGAGGCATGTTCTAGGCTATTCTATGCCGTGCCCGTCCCCCATCCCCTCTGCTTCTGACCCGACAAGGTAGCATGTTTTTACTCCAGATCAGAGGTAGGCAAACTTCTCCGCAAAGGGTCCGACAGTAAATATGTCAGGCTTTGTGGGCCAGGCTCTGCCACCACCCCTCGGTTTTGGCGTATTGGGGCAAAAGCCGCCACAGGCAACAGGTACAGAAATGGGCATGGCTGTGTTCCAATAAAACTTTATTTATAAAAACAGGACGGGGCTCCCTGCTTTGCTGACCCTCCCAGCTGTGGATGGCCATGGTGTTGCCATTACATCACCAGATGCTTCTTGGAGCGCGTTTTCAGCACCCTGAGCAGAAAGAAGTCACAACCCCCCTCCCAGCCCCTGCCTCCCCCCTCTCCCGCCCCCAGCTCCTCCCGGGGCTCCTGGGGACGAGACGTCCCGCTCCTCTGGAAACTGAAAGGGGTGCGGGACCCAGAACACTCACCGCTTAACGCCCTGTCCATGTCGGCCAGGGTGATTTTGTGGTGATGAAATTTGCAGTCCTTTAGAAACCTCCAGAACTGCAGCTTCATCATCAGAAAGGTGTTGTCCGGGGAGCACCCGCATCCCAGGCTGCTGTAGAAGCTGTAGATCCTTCTTAACTCCGAGATGTTTCTCAAGACAGCAAATTCGACCTGGGGGCAGAAAGCCGGGCCTGTCTCCACCGGACCGGTGAGAAGGAGGGCAAAAGGAACGCCTGTTTTCCGGGTCCCTGAGGGGACACAGGGCAGCCAGGAGCATTTGCCTCTGGGCACGGTGAGGGCTCAGTGAAGGCTGTTTCCTCCCCGCCCGACCCCAGGGCAGCGGCGCGATTCTGAGCCACAGGAGGAGACAGGCGGCCACCTGGGCACAGGGACCCCTTCTGGCCCTCGGGCCGGCGGCCCGCTGCACGGGGCAGCCCCATCTCCGTCTGCAGCTGAACACCCCTCAGGGGCAGACAGCACCCGGCAAATCCGAGCTCCCAGCCGTTTAAAAATAGACCGTGTCGCCGAAACCCGTGTGGCTCAGTGGATAGAGCGTCGGCCTGCGGACTGAAGGGTCCCGGGTTCGATTCCGGTCAAGGGCATGGACCTTGGCTGCGGGCACATCCCCAGTGGAGGGTGTGCAGGAGGCAGCTGATCGATGTTTCTCTCTCATCGATGTTTCTAGCTCCCTTCCTCTCTGTAAAAAAATCAATAAAATATATGTTTTTAAGAAAAGTCTCCAAGTCAGGAGAGACGGAGGAGCCGGGACAGACCGGAGGAGGTTAAGGGAGGGGGGCCGTGGCCGGGGTTGGGGGTGCCCCGGAACAGAGAGGGCGTCGGGAGAGGCTGCTGAAACACGGTCTATACCGGCGTCCGCCAGCTGTCACTGAAAAGTCGATTCTTTAAAAAACACATTTAAGCCTAAACGCAAATCTGTCCCCGTGTGGAGGCGCTCACCTGCTTCTTCTCCTTCGGCTGCTCTTTCTTGGGGTACATGTTCAGCAACAGCACGAGGTCCAGCTCGATGCTCGAGCCCAGCACGGACTCACTCTCGCTGCCGTTCAGCCTCCTGATGATCTCTGGCAAACGGGGCAGACACGGGGCAGACACGGGGCAGACACGGGGCAGACACGGGGGCACCAGACAGGCAAGCTGCCCCGCTCCACACCGTGCCACGACGACTCCCCGCGGACGTGCGAGACGAGAGCACCCAAACCCTACCGGCCAGAGGGCACCGCACCCCGAGGGCAGCGTGATCCCCCGGCCAGGGTCGCCCAGCACAGGCACAAACGGGCGGCTGGAGGGCAGGCGCTCCCGGGAAGCTTCTGCCTCCTGGGGTGCTGGGGGTGCTGGGGGTGCTGGGGGTGCTGGGGGTGCTGGGGGAGCCGCGCGTGCGGCGGGAGCCCCGGAGAAGCAGGGCAGAGCTCTCGGGCGCCAGGGGCCCTCCCTACCGGAACTGGAGGAGCCTCCGAACTGGCTCCTGAGGTCGGACGGGTCCTGGAAACGTCGCAACTCGTCGTCGTCGAGGCTTACGAAGTCCACCACGTGGTCACTGGCGAAGGGGCCGGTGTACACCCGGCCGTTCTTGAACGTTAACTGGCCCTGCAGACACGAGGGTGACTTTTGAAGTTTAGGGAAAAGTTCCCTAGAAAGCCACTGGCCAACGTACATTCCAAATCTTCCTCAAGAATCGGCAGTTTTGCCGAACGGGTTTGGCTCAGTGGATGGAGCGTCGGCCTGCGGACTGAAAGGTCCCGGGTTCAATTTCGGTCAAGGGCATGTACCTTGGCTGTGGGCACATCCCCAATAGGGGGTGTGCAAGAGGCAGCTGATGGATGTTTCTCTCCCATCGATGTTTCTGACTTTCTACCCCTTTCTCTTCCTCTCTGTGAAAAATCGATAAAATATATTAAAAAAAAAAAAAAAGAATTGGGAGTTTTGCCCTGGCCGGCTTGGCTCTGTGGTTAGAGTGTCGGCTCGCAGACAGGGGTGTCTCAGGTTCAATTCCAGGTCAAGGTCACGTGCCTGCGTTGCGGTTTTGATCCCCGGCCCCAGGTGGGGTGTGTGCAGGAGGCAACCAATTGATAGGTCTCTCTGACCTCGACGTTTCTCTCTCTCTCTTCCCTCTCCTCCTCCTGTCCCTCCCTTCTACTTTTTAAAAAATCACTGGGAAGAAATATCCTTGTTGAGGATTCATTAACAAACAGGGAGTTCGGAGTTTCTGTTTGTCTGTTTTAGGTATGCGCTTAGTCCGCAGTAACCAGGTTCCCAGACTCCGAAGCCACCGCAGAGCCCCTCCTCCCCGCTCTGCTGGCTGTGTCTGCCTCACAGCCCCCCCCCCCCCCCCCCCCCCCCGGCTGTCAGCACTCCTGCCTCACAGGATGTGTCTTATTAAACTAAGGGCCAGCAGAGTGCCTGGCACGGAAAAGGGACCCTCTTGGTATTTGTGAAGCCCAGGCCATGCGTCAGTCTGACTCAGAGACGGCCAAGGACCCGATTCAGTTCAGTGAGCCTCGAGATGTCTGTGGAAAGCTTCTTGACAAAGAGTTTCTGCTCCTCTTCTGCTTAGTGTGGGATGCGGATGTGAAGGCAGCGGCCACAGCAGCCATTCTGCAATCATGAGGGAGGTGGCAGCGTAAGGGTGAGGCTGACATGGCAGGGGACATCATGGATGGATGGATGGATGGATGGATGGATGGACGGATGGACGGATGGATGGACGACGGACGGACAGATAAATAGATGACAGATACATCGATAGATAGGTAGATAGATAGACAGATAGATAGAGAAAACCTGGCAACACTGAGTTGCTGAATCAAACCAGCATAGAAGCCCATGTTATTTTTAATAATTTATTGAAGATTAAGTTAGATTTTCTATAACCAAAACCACACACCTCTAGATATCAGAAAACTATTTTTAAGTTTGTGTAATCGTCTGAACAAAGCAGTAAGTCATCCTATGCAACACGACAGAGAATGGCACGCCCTGTACAGTGTCTCCAGTGCTTTACAGAGTCTTTAAAACGGAACCTCACAGGTCCGTACTCACCGCGCCGTGTTTCTTATTGCACACCCACTCCCCCTCATAAATGGCTCCACTGGCGTAGTAAAACTTCCCGTGGCCGTGGCGGCATCCATCTACAAAGTTCCCCCTGTACTCGTTCCTCAGAGGATACTGGGTGTTGGGGATTCTCTTCAGAAACCAGGTGTGTGTTCCCAAACCGTTCTGAAAAGAAAGGAAAGGCCCGTGAGAGATGTGCAAGGTACTTCCTCTTTGTATGTGAGTCTGTTGACAGTTAGGGGAGGGTTAAAAACAGTGACTTCTTTGACGGAGCAAAGAACATGGACTTCAGGGGCTCATAGAATTGGGTTCCGCCTCAGCCCAGCTACTTCCTACCTAGCCTTCTGACCTCAGGCAAATTATTGAAGCCTCTGTCTTTCGTCTGTAAAACAGAAGTAACATCTACCCCGCAGGTTGGGTGCAAAGACTGAAGATGGTACATAAAAGTGACTCTTTTATGGCTTGATAGTGATTATGTTAGTTATTATTTTAATTTATTTTTAATGTGCAGACTGATTAAATAAAAACCCTGCTTTCCAGAGGTAACCTCGACTAAGCTCTAAGTGTGTAAATACCTGACAACAGAGCTTCAAAATATATGACGGATTCCAAAGGAGAAATTGACAAATCTTTAAACTTGGGCACTTCAACACTCTCTCTTAGACACGGGTGGAAGAAGTAGACAGAAGGCCTGAACAAGCACATTAATCTAGTTGACATTTACAGAACATTCCACTCAACAAACGCAGAAATACATCTAACACTCACCAAGACAGTCATTATATGGGCCACAAAATAAGCATATTTAAAAGAAATGCAATTATACAAAGTGTATCCTTGGACCACAGTGGAATTAATAAACTATGAAATCAACAACAGAAAGATACCCGGAAAAATGCCCAAATTTTAGAAATGAAACAACATGCTTCATAATAATTTAAGGGCTAAAGAGTAAGTCATGGGGAAATTAGAAAATATTTTGAACTGAACAAAAATTAAAACAGTGTTTCAGAATCTGATGGATACAGAAAAAGCAGTGCTTAGAGGGGAAAAAACTGTAGTATTAAATGTTTGTATTAGAAAAGAACTGTCTCCAATCAGTAAGGCTCTCACCTTATAACTCTAGGAAAAGAAGAGCAAATAAAACCCAAAGTGTGCAATGACAACAGCAAAGAGCAGACAGCAAAGTGAAACTGAAAGACATCAAAGAAAATAAAATTAAAATTGGATAGGGGAATTTTAATGACAGGGACACACCTCTAGCAAGACTAATGAAGAAAAACAGGAAAAGCAAAAGTTACTAGTATCAGAAGAGGGGACATCCCTATGAATCCTATGTATGTTACAATGATAAGTAAATATTATGAACTTTATGCCAATAAATTTAATAATTTATGTGAAATGGACAAACTCCTTCAATAACACAAACTTCCAAAGCTACTCAAGAATAAATAAAGCCCTAGCCAGCTTGGCTCAGTGGACAGAGGGTCCCAGGTCCTATTCCGTCCGAGGGCGTGTACCTTGGCTGCAGACCCCTCCCTGGCCCAGGCCCTGGTGAGAGCTGGGCAGGAGGCAACCCACCAATGAGTTTATCTCACACCAGTGTTCCTCTCTCTTCCCCTCTCTCTGCCACTCTCCCCAAAGGTCAATGGAAAAATAGGATTAACAAAAAAGAAAATAATTAAAAATTTAAGACTAACAAATGAATGGCACGTTCTTTACTAAAGAAATACATTTTATAGCCGAATGGCACGTTATTGATTGAAGAAGTACATTTTATAGCTAACAGGTAGCTATTTAGAGTTACTCTTCCCACAAAAATAACTCCAGGCCCACAGGCTTCCCTGGCGTACTCAACTCAACAACCAAGAAAGAGGTAACACCGATTTTACAAACTTCCTGAAAACTTTCCAAGTCGTGTTATGAGACCAACGTTACCCTCATTACTGAACACTTACCAAGATGTGATAAGAAAAGAATAGTCTAGGCCAGTGGTCGGCAAACTGCAGCTCACGAGAAAAAGTAGACCAAAAATGAGTAATGCGGCTCTTTGGCCCCTTGTGTGTGGCTCTTCCACAGCCCGGGCAAGTCTATGTTGAACAAGTGGTGTTAGAAGTAGTCCAGGTTTAAAAAGTGTGGCTCTCAAAAGAAATTTCAAGCGTTGTCCTGTTGACATTTGGCTCTGTGGACTAATGAGTTTGCCGACCAGTGTTCTAGATCAATATCTCTCATGAACACAGACACAAAAACTCTCAACAAAGCTTGAGGAAACGGAATCTAGCAAGGCCTAAAAAGGATGGATAATAGCATCATGACCAAGCTGGGTTTATCCCAGGAATGCAAGGTTGGTTCAACATTTGAAAATCAATCAATGTCATTCAACATACCAACGGGCAAGAGAAGAAAATCCACCTGATCATCTGACTAGAAGTGGGAAAAGTCTTAGACATCTTCAACTT
Organism: Antrozous pallidus; assembly: GCA_027563665.1. NCBI lineage: Eukaryota > Metazoa > Chordata > Mammalia > Chiroptera > Vespertilionidae > Antrozous > Antrozous pallidus. The sequence goes on along the minus strand of CM050516.1, from coordinate 2,932,791 downwards.
CAACTCATGATAAAACTATAAGCAAATTAAAAACCAAAGAGAGCCCCCTCAACCTGATAAAGGGCATCTACGAAAAACCTAGAGCTGACATCACACTTGATAGAAGATTGAATTCTTTCCCGCCAAGACCAGGGACAGCGCAAGGATGTCGCTCTCTCCACTCCCACTCAGTCTCAGCCGGTGCAATCAGCCAGAGGGGGGAAAGGCACTCGTTAAAAAGATACAAGGTTGACCAGAGGCAATGTGATGTCTCAATTTTTTAAATCCCAAGGAATCGATAAGAAAGTGCTAGAGCCCTGGCCGGTTCGGCTCAGTGGACGGAGCGTCGGCCTGCGGACTGAAGGGTCCCAGGTTCGATTGCGGTCAAGGCCACGTACCTTAGCTGCGGGCACATCCCCAGTGGGGGGGGGTGTGTGTGTGTGTGTGTGCAGGAAGCAGCTGATCGAAGTTTCTCTCTCATCGGTGTTTCTAATTCTCTATCCCTCTCCCTTCCTCTCTATAGAGAATCAATAAAATATATATATATTTTTTATTTTTTTAAAATATATTTTATTGATTTTTTACAGAGCGGAAGGGAGAGGGATAGAAAGTCAGAAACATCGATGAGAGAGACATCGATCAGCTGCCTCTTGCACGCCCCCCACTGGGGATGTGCCCGCAGCCAAGGCACATGCCCTTGACCGGAATCGAACCGGGACCCCGCAGTCCGCAGTCCGACGCTCTATCCACTGAGCCAAACCGGTCTCGGCAAAATATTTTTTTTTTTTTAAAAAAGAAAGTGACTAGAACTATTATCTGATTTTAGCAAAGTCTGGTTACCAGACTAATAGGTGCAAGATATCATCAGAAAAATCGCAGCAATATGAACTACGTGAAACGAACCGTAGAAAGTAGATGGCTTCTAATGTGCACACAACGGCCTCAGCCCTCACAGAGCCCGTGCGCACTTTGGATTCGCCGATGGCAGAACGGGGTCTGGTTTGTGCGGGAGGCCTTTCAGGCAAAGCAAGTAAGAAAAGGGCGTTAAAAAGTCTGGTTCGGACCAGGAAATTGTAAGGCGAGTTTCCAAGTGTAGCAGAACCTGAGTCTCAGGCTGCCACACGCCACCATTCCCAACGACGCACGTGCTGTGGGTCCGCAGAGCGTCCGCCCCTGTGTGCTCTGCCAGAACCGGCTGGGGGCGGGGGTTACCTGCACGCCGGCCTCCCACTGCCCGCTGTACTCCTCGTTCAGCGTCAGCCACCGCATCGTGCCCTCCCCGTGCCGCACGCCGTTCGCCCACTGGCCTTCGTATATATTTCCAGATTTGTAGCTAGGACAAAAAGCAAAACAGCCACGACGATTCAAAACAATCCGCTATCTCATATGCCTTCATAAGACCTTCTCTCAAGACATCCTCCCTGTACTCTTATGAAGAAATCCAACTCTCTCGCTCACACAATCTACCCTATATTTATTCATTAAAAAAAAAAACATTTTATTGATTTTTTTTTTTTTACAGAGGGGAAGGGAGAGGGACAGAAAGTTAGAAACATCGATGAGAGAGAAACATCCATCAGCTGCCTCCTGCACCCCCCCCCCCCCCTGGGGATGTGCCCGCAACCAAGGTACGTGCCCTTGACCGGAACCGAACCTGGGACCCTTCAGTCCGCAGGCCGCCGCTCTATCCACTGAGCCACACCGGTTTCGGCTCCCCTACATTTAAATGAAAAGGATGGGTATGTGGTTGGTAAAGAAAAATGAGGTAGAATAAATTACTTTGTTAAACCGTCTGATCATCTAATAGTAACAAAGTGACTAAGGGCAGTCATTTCAAATCTTTTTTTAAATATACTTTTATTGATTCCAGAGAGAAAGGGAGAGGGAGAGAGAAATCAATGATGAGAGAGCAGCACTGACGGGCTGCCTCCTGTATGCCCCACGTTGGAGATGGAGCCCGCAAGCCGGGCACGCCCCCCGTGAGGGAGCTGAACCGTAGCCTCCTGGCTCACGGGCCCACGCCCAGCCACTGAGTCACGCCAGCGGGCCTGCACCTTTAGAAATGATTCCCTGGCCGGAGTGGATCTGGCTCAGCGGGTAGAGGATTGGCCCACGCCCAGCCACTGAGTCACGCCAGCGGGCCTGCATCTTTAGAAATGATTCCCTGGCCGGAGTGGACCTGGCTCAGCGGGTAGAGGGTTGGCCCACGGATGGAAGGGCCCCAGGTTCGATCTCAGTCAAGGGCGTGTACCTTGGTTGCGGGCTCAATCCCCTAGTCCTGGGGCCTGTGTGGGAGGCAACGAATCGATGTGTCTCTTTTGTATCAGTGTTTCTCTCTCTGTGTGTCTCTTCCACTCCCTCTGAAACTCAATGGGAAGATATCCTGGGGTGAGGATGAATAGTCCTATCTAATAAAAGAGAAACATGCAAATTAGACTGAACATCTTCTGGACGACCTTCCAGATGTCCTTCTGGACCTCCTTCCCAACAAAGCCATGTTGGCGGGGCCATGGCAGGGGGAGCAGCGAGGGCAAACAGGCTGCCAGGGGAGACAGTTAGGGGGATCAGGCTGGCAGGCAGGTGAGTGGTTAGGAGCTAGAGGTCCCAGATTAGAGAGAGTGCAGGCCAAGCTGAGGCAACCCCTTTCCCATGCACGAATTTCGTGCACTGGGCCTCTAGTAATAATAATAATTTCCTGGAGTATTATAATTAGGTGATATTTTGCCTGCAGATATTTCTATTTTTATCAGCTCAACCTAAAAATCAAACAAACATGCCAACAGGCTTCAGAAAATGTAACCTATATCATCACGGAGATCTGTGACTAACACAGAGAACAAAAAAGACCATTTTCACATAGACTGAAGTAAAACAAAATGATGGGCCAAAACTGGTGTGGCTCAGTGGACAGAGCGTCAGCCTGCGGACTGAAGGGTCCAGGGTTTGATTCCAGTCAAGGGCATGTACCTTGGTTTCAGGCACATCGCTGGTAGGGGTGTGCGGGAGGCAGCTGACCGATGTTTCTAACTTTCTATCCCTCTCCCTGCCTCTCTGTAAAAATCAATTAAAAAAAAAAAAAGCACAATTTCCTAGGCTTCACCTTGAGTTAAAACAAAAAAACACAGACTGGTGGGGCATCATTAAACAGGATGCTTTTTACACTTTCTGTAGAATATTCTCCTTACCATGGGGTCATCCTTGGGTTCACTGGGATACGCCACCTGCTTCTACAGAAAATGCATTCCTGCGATTTCCGCCCCTCATCTTCACAGACCTCGGGGGACACCGTCGGCCACAAACTGAGCCCCGACCCCGAAGGAGGAGTGGCGACACCTACCGTCTGATGCCCCAGCCCTTTTTGATGTTGTGAACCCAGTCCCCCTCGTAGTAAGAGGTGCCCTCTAGATTGTAATAGATGGAGCCCTGAAAGAAATAAGAGCATTTTTTTTAAATCAAGCCTCATAAGACCATGGTTTCCTATAGGTAAAGGTAAAAATATACTCTATACATTTAAGAAACCTAAACTAGACAGAAATCAAACATCACACTTAAGCAAGACATACCATCTGGGATGTGTTTCCGTTTCATAGTCAAGAACACGGGAAAGTGTCCGACGAGGGAGAAGGACAGGACATAATGTCCTTATTCACAAAGTGCCACTTGAGGGCGGGAACGCTCCTCATCATCTTCACAACCATCGGTCAGACACCTGCCTCAAGAAATCCTGTTTCGCCCTGACCGGTTCGGCTCAGTGGAAAGAGCATCGGCCTTCAGACTGAAGGGTCCCGGGTTCGATTCCGGTCAAGGGCATGGACCTTGGTTGCGGGCACATCCCCGGTAGGGAGTGTGCAGGAGGCAGCTGATCGATGTTTCTGACTCTTTATCCCTCTCCCTTCCTCTCTGTAAAAAATCAATAAAGTATATTTTAAAAAAAAAGAAAAAAAGAAATCCTATTTTGTCACCTAAGTGAATAGTAGCGCCTTTCATATAACTCAGTGATCGGCAAACTCATCAGTCAACAGAACCAAATATCAACAGTACGATTGAAATTTCTTTTGAGAGCCAAAATTTTAGAACTTAAACTATATAGGTAGGTACATTGTTATCACCTTAATGCGGGTCCTCCTAGGCTGGCCTTTGCTAAAAACTCAAGGGGTCAAAGAGCCGCAGGTGGCTGCGAGCCGCAGTGAGCCGACCACTGCTGTAACTGAAGGTCACTCACTTCGTACCAAACCCCTTTCCTTTATCCATTCGGACACCTGACTTAGCCCATCCTCCAGCGGAGGCCACAGGCAAGGCGTCCGGGCTGCACCGAGTGGCCTCAGGCTGCTTGTTCCCTGGTGTGCGTGTGTGCGTGTATGTGTGTGCGTGTGTGCGCGTGTGTGTGTGTGCGTGTGTGAGTGTATGTGTGTGTGCGTGTGTGAGTGTATGTGTGTGCGTGTGTGTGTGTGCGTGTGTGAGTGTATGTGTGTGCGTGTGCGAGTGTATGTGTGTGTGTGCGCGTGTGAGTGTATGTGTGTGCGTGTGTGCGTGTGTGTGCGTGTGAGTGTATGTGTGTGCGTGTGAGTGTATGTGTGTGCGTGTGAGTGTATGTGTGTGCGCGTGTGAGTGTATGTGTGTGCGTGTGTGAGTGTATGTGTGTGTGTGTGCGTGTGTGCGTGTATGTGTGTGCGCGTGTGAGTGTATGTGTGTGTGCGTGTATGTATGTGTGTACGTGTGAGTGTATGTGTGCGTGTGTGAGTGTATGTGTGTGCGTGTGTGAGTGTATATGTGTGTGTGCGCGTGTGAGTGTATGTGTGTGCGTGTGTGAGTGTATGTGTGTGTGTGCGCGTGTGAGTGTATGTGTGTGCGTGTGTGCGTGAGTGTATGTGTGTGTGCGTGTGTGAGTATGTGTGTGTGTCAGTGTGTGTGTGTGTGTGAGTGTGAGTATGTGTGTGTGAGTGTGTGTGTGTGTGTGAGTGTATGTATGCGTGTGTGCGTGTGTGAGTGTATGTGTGTGCGTGTATGCGTGTGTGCGTGTGTGAGTGTATGTGTGTGTGAGTGTGTGTGTGCGTGTGTGCGTGCGCATGTGTGTATGCGTGTGTGCGTGTGAGTGTATGTATGTGCGTGTGTGAGTGTATGTGTGTGTGCGTGTGTGAGTGTATGTGTGTGCGTGTGTGCGTGTGTGAGTGTATGTGTGTGCGTGTGTGAGTGTATGTGTGTGCGTGTGTATGTGTGCGTGTGTGCATGTGTGTGCATGTATGCGTATGTGCGTGTGTGCGTGTATGAGTGTGCGTGTGCGTGAGTGTATGTGTGTATGTGTATGCATGTGTGAGTGTATTGTGTGCGTGTATGCGTGTGTGAGTGTATGTGTGTGCGTGTGTGTGTGTGTGTGAGTGTGTGTGTGCGTGTATGTGTGTGCGTGTGTGCGCGTGTGTGTGTGTGCGTGTGTGAGTGTATGTGTGTGCGTGTGTGTGTGTGCGTGTGTGCGTGTATGTGTGTGCGTGTGCGAGTGTATGTGTGTGTGTGCGCGTGTGAGTGTATGTGTGTGCGTGTGTGCGTGTGTGTGCGTGTGAGTGTATGTGTGTGCGTGTGAGTGTATGTGTGTGCGTGTGAGTGTATGTGTGTGCGCGTGTGAGTGTATGTGTGTGCGTGTGTGAGTGTATGTGTGTGTGTGTGCGTGTGTGCGTGTATGTGTGTGCGCGTGTGAGTGTATGTGTGTGTGCGTGTATGTATGTGTGTACGTGTGAGTGTATGTGTGCGTGTGTGAGTGTATGTGTGTGCGTGTGTGAGTGTATATGTGTGTGTGCGCGTGTGAGTGTATGTGTGTGCGTGTGTGAGTGTATGTGTGTGTGTGCGCGTGTGAGTGTATGTGTGTGCGTGTGTGCGTGAGTGTATGTGTGTGTGCGTGTGTGAGTATGTGTGTGTGTCAGTGTGTGTGTGTGTGTGAGTGTGAGTATGTGTGTGTGAGTGTGTGTGTGTGTGTGAGTGTATGTATGCGTGTGTGCGTGTGTGAGTGTATGTGTGTGCGTGTATGCGTGTGTGCGTGTGTGAGTGTATGTGTGTGTGAGTGTGTGTGTGCGTGTGTGCGTGCGCATGTGTGTATGCGTGTGTGCGTGTGAGTGTATGTATGTGCGTGTGTGAGTGTATGTGTGTGTGCGTGTGTGAGTGTATGTGTGTGCGTGTGTGCGTGTGTGAGTGTATGTGTGTGCGTGTGTGAGTGTATGTGTGTGCGTGTGTATGTGTGCGTGTGTGCATGTGTGTGCATGTATGCGTATGTGCGTGTGTGCGTGTATGAGTGTGCGTGTGCGTGAGTGTATGTGTGTATGTGTATGCATGTGTGAGTGTATTGTGTGCGTGTATGCGTGTGTGAGTGTATGTGTGTGCGTGTGTGAGTGTGTGCGTGTGCGTGAGTTTGTGTGTGTGTGTGTGCGTGTGTGAGTGTATGTGTGTGTGTGCGTGAGTATGTGTGTGCGTGTATGCGTGTGTGTATGCATGTGTGAGTGTATGTGTGTGCGTGTGCGTGCGTGTGTGCTCTCGCGTGTGTGGTTTTTCTGTCTTCCTCGTTTCCAAGCTAACTTGTTTCCTCACGCAGCCACTCAGGCACCCTGATGGAGAGCCGCCACCCCAGCCGCTCCAACAGATCCGAGGCCATCTGCAATGAGCTGACACCAAGCCAGACAGCACGGCCGAACAGTCCACACCTCAGTGGAGTGACGGTTATCCTGGTCAGCGTTTTTCTTGTGACATTTCCTGGAAACACCGCGGCGCCCAAAAGCCAACAGTCCGACCCGACAGCCGCTTGCTCCGAAGTGAGCAGAACCGCACTGCAGGCGCGGGTGTAGACGGCGTGGCCCCCGGGGAAGCAGCGCGGCGGCCCCACCAGCGCTGAAACGCCCAGCTGCCGCGGGCCGGGGACCCCACTCGCAGACACACCCCCGCAGACCCGGGGCCAGCCCCCTCGGCCGTGCGGGCGATCGGGGCGGCGCTGCTCACGGGCCGGAGCGCCCGCAGCGGTGACGGGTCCTCAGCCTGGGCTGCGTCCCGCAGGGGACTGTCCTCGGCCGCACAGAGGAGCCCGGCGCCCACGCCGGGACGGGCCTCGGACACATGCCGACTGGAGGAAGCCACACACAGCCGGCCACACGTGGTGCGGTTCTATTTCATTCCAAACGCCCGCCGGGACGAGAGCAGCCACGGGCCGGCCTGACAGCTCAGGGGAGGCTGCGTGGCGGTCCGGCAAACTCAGAGACCTAACGCCACCACAAAGGATGGTCTGGAAATTAAGTATTTCACTACAAACAGGTTATGGTGGGCAGCCACGTCCTGGGCCGGTATTTCCCCTGACAGATCTTTCCTGAGCCGTTTGCCTTTTGCCTCTAGGATAACATACCTGTGGGATGTCTGGGAAACTCGTAACTTCCCTTTCTCTGGAGCCCCTGGGGCACAACCCAATGTGGTGGGCGCCAGGACAGAGACCACCAATTCCTTCATTATCATGTTCATTGTGCCTGCACCCCCCTAAGCATGTGTCCGTCATTTTACTTTTATCCAGTCCCCGGGGTTTCCCGCTGCTTTTGCTTATTTCACCTCCTTAATCCATCACCAGTGGATCTCATGTCCCCTCCTATGTCCCTCCTTCGATGGCGATGTATCAATACAATTGTAACCCGCCTTTCTCTGGAGCGTTATCTCAATTCATTGAGGTTCTGCTTCCCGGCTTGTGTCCACAGGGTGTCGACAGGGTGGCTCAGACAAACTCACTAAACTTCTTTACGGGTTTCAATGGTTTCTCCCCCCCCCCCCCCTAACTTCCAGAATAGGTAAACCGATAGACACAGAAAGCAAATTGTTGAGACTGGGGGGAGGGGGAGAGACACAGTGGAAGGGGGCTATGGAGTAACTACCTAACGGGTACGGGGTTTATTTTGGAGTGATGGATATGGGGTTTATTTTGGAGTGATGGGTACGGGGTTTATTTTGGAGTGATGGGTATGGGGTTTATTTTGGAGTGATGGATATGGGGTTTATTTTGGAGTGATGGGTATGGGGTTTATTTTGGAGTGATGGATATAGGGTTTATTTTGGAGTGATGGGTATGGAGTAACTACCTAATGGGCACGGGGTTTCTGTTGGAGGAAATGTTTTGGGACAAGAAAGAGGCTGTGTTTGCACAACACTGAGGATGTGTAAATGCCCCTGAACCTGTCACTCTCAAATGGTTTCTCTCCTGGGCTGACCTTCCCCGCAGTAAACCAACAGTGGATGTGCTCTCCCTTCACAGCCCCTCCTTCCCGCCCTCCAGTCTGCTCAGCCCGTGCCACAGGCCCCTGGCCGCTCACCCACCTTGCCGTGCCTCTTGCCGTGACACCAGTGGCCGACGTAGGACACAGGCTGCGTGCCGCACTTGAACACGCCGAAGCCATGGCGCATGCCGTTGACCACGTCCCCCTCGTAGGTGCTGCCGTCCGGCCACGTGTACTTGCCGCGGTTCATGGGGATGTTCTTCACGAAGTCCCCCTGCGGCCCAGAGGCCAGAGTCAGCGAGCAGGCAGGGGGAGACCTCTGAGCCTGGGGGGGAGATCTCTGAGCTTGGGGGGAGATCTCTGAGCCTGGGGGGAGATCTCTGAGCCTGGGGGGGAGATCTCTGAGCCTGGAGGAGATCTCTGAGCCTGGGGGGAGATCTCTGATCCTGGGGGGAGATCTCTGAGCCTGGGGGGAGATCTCTGAGCCTGGGGGGGAGATCTCTGAGCCTGGGAGGGGATCTCTGAGCCTGGGGGGAGATCTCTGAGCCTGGGGGGAGATCTCTGAGCCGGGGGGGGAGATCTCTGAGCCTGGGGGGAGATCTCTGAGCCTGGAGGAGATCTCTGAGCCTGGGGGGAGATCTCTGATCCTGGGGGGAGATCTCTGAGCCTGGGAGGGGATCTCTGAGCCTGGGGGGAGATCTCTGAGCCTGGAGACATCTCTGAGCCTGGGGGGAGATCTCTGAGCCTGGGGGGAGATCTCTGAGCCTGGGAGGGGATCTCTGAGCCTAGGGGGAGATCTCTGAGCCTGGGGGGGAGATCTCTGAGCCTGGAGACATCTCTGAGCCTGGGGGAGATCTCTGAGCCTTCGGGGGAGATCTCTGAGCCTGGGGGGGAGATCTCTGAGCCTTCGGGGGAGATCTCTGAGCCTGGGGGGAGATCTCTGAGCCTGGGGGGAGATCTCTGATCCTGGGGGGAGATCTCTGAGCCTGGGGGGGAGATCTCTGAGCCTAGGGGGAGATCTCTGAGCCTGGGGGGAGATCTCTGAGCCTGGGGGGAGATCTCTGAGCCTAGGGGGAGATCTCTGAGCCTGGGGGGGAGATCTCTGAGCCTGGGGGGAGATCTCTGAGCCTAGGGGGAGATCTCTGAGCCTGGAGGAGATCTCTGATCCTGGGGGGAGATCTCTGAGCCTAGGGGGAGATCTCTGAGCCTGGAGACATCTCTGGGCCTGGGGGGGAGATCTCTGAGTCTGGGGGGAGATCTCTGAGCCTGGAGACATCTCTGAGCCTGGGGGAGATCTCTGAGCCTTCGGGGGAGATCTCTGAGCCTGGGGGGAGATCTCTGAGCCTGGGGGGAGATCTCTGAGCCTGGGAGGGGATCTCTGAGCCTGGGGGGGGCGTGTCTGAGACATATCCTCGACTCCCCATCTATACCTGTCTCTCCTCCCATGGAAACACCCAATTAACCCCCCAGCACCCACCCTCACCCTTCCTTCCCACACAGCCCGTCCGCCCTCCCGGTCCCTTCACTGGGCAGAAGAATGTGCTGGAAGGCCGTGTGCAGACTGAGCTCCAGGCAGCAAGCCGGGGACACGGGCCGTGGGAACATGGGTGCTTGGAACCCACCCCGGAGGAGGCTGGGAGTGGGAGCGGACACCGAGCCCTGTCTTGGAGGGCAGCTTGGTTCTAGCGAATGATTTAAAAGTGTGTCTGCCCCTCAGCCCGGCAGACGGGCGGAGAGAGCTGCCCAGGCCCCGGCCGGTGTGGCTCAGTGGACGGAGCGTCAGCCTGCGGACCGCAGGGCCAAGGGCATGGACCTTGGTTGCAGGCACATCCCCAGTGGGGGGTGTGCAGGAGGCAGCTGATCGGTGTTTCTCTCTCATCGATGTTTCCAACTCTCTCCCTCTCCCTTCCGCTCTGTAAAACATCAATAAAATATATATTTTTAAAAAGAGAGAGCGAGCTGCCACAGTAGAACACGGCAGGCAGCGAACGCAGGGAGGCCTGCATGGAGGGCCACGGAGCGAGCTCGAAGCCATGGACACGCAGCAGAGAGTGTGAGAAGCTGTCTGTAAAAGGTGGGGGAGCCCAGGACACGCAGCAGAGAGAGTGTGAGAAGCTGTCTGTAAAAGGCTGGGGGAGCCCAGGACACGCAGGTGTGCTGTCCCTGCCCAGAACCCAGAACCTTCTAGAACCAGTGACACCGCTGGCAACACCCGAGGGACCCGGGCGGTGACCGGTTACTCTTCACCTCCATTCTCTGGTTCGGTGGGCTCCTCCAGCCCACGTGCTGGGTGACATGTATGAGAGGAGCGTGTTTAATGGTGGGAACCTGACCATTAAATCTCACGACTACGGTTTAGGACTGTGACACGTTCTACGCTTTACCTCGTATTTCACTCCGTCGGCCCAAATGTAAGTCCCTTGTCCGTGCATGAGTCCTTCCGAAAACATGCCCTTCGAAACAGAAGGACAAACCCTTGGGACCGGCCACTGACGTCACATGACAGCTTCCACTCCCCCTCCCCCCGAACCCCCAAACCCTCCCGTTCTCCCACACCGGCAAGACCGTACTTGTCCACACGTTCGCAGAGCCCTTTCTGAGCCGGCCCCATCCTGTTCTAGGAGGGGTCTGAGGGGGGTCCAAAAAAATCCAGCTCCCTAGAACTTACACTGGGCAGGCGGTCCGGGATTCAATCTGTGTCTGCGTTTTGAGAGTTTTGGTGACACAGGAAACCGAGCATGTTGTATGTTACGTGGGGAAAATTCGGGGAACTAAAACTCATGCCGGTGGCCTCAACCTCAAAAATCTGTGACCCTGCAATAACCACCTATTTCTCTGATAATCTGAATGAATGAATGAATGAATGACTACCCTCACTGTGGCATCTTATCTAATAAAGAGGGGGTATGCTAATTGACCATCACACCCTCATAAAGATGGTGGCACCCACAGCCAATAAGGAGGGAATATGCTAATTGGCTATTACACCCTCAAAGACGGTGGCACCCACAGCCAATAAGGAGGGAATATGCTAATTGACCATCACACCCTCATAAAGATGGTGGCACCCACAGCCAATAAGGAGGGAATATGCTAATTGGCTATTACACCCTCAAAGATGGTGGCACCCACAGCCAATAAGGAGGAAATATGCTAATTGACCATCACACCCTCAAAGACGGTGGCACCCACAGCCAATAAGGAGGGAATATGCTAATTGGCTATTACACCCTCAAAGACGGTGGCACCCAGAGCCAATAAGGAGGGAATATGCTAATTGGCTATTACACCCTCAAAGACGGTGGCACCCACAGCCACAAGGTGGCAGCGCCTAGTCCCCTCAGCCCCGCCGGCCCAGAAAGCATGCAGCATGGCTGGGCCTGACCCCAGGTGGATCCAGCCGCTCCGAATGCCTGCCTCTGGAGTCCCTCGGTTCCCCCAGCCTCCCCGGGGCCGGCCTGAGGTACAGGCAAGCCTCAAATGGTGGCTGCCCAGCTGCCTGGGGCCGCCCGGGGCTCAGGTAACCGGGGCTGACCGAGGCTTGCCCTGCCGGCAGTGGCAGCAGCAGAGGTGTGGTGGAGGCATCACCTTCCCCCGATCGCCAGGTCGCCTCCCACCCCTGAGGGTTCCCGGACTGCGAGAGGGGGCAGGCTGGGCAGAGGGACCCCCTCTGGTGCATGAGTTTCCATGCACGGGCCTCCAGTCGTTAATAAAAGCAAACAATGAAAATGCCCCCGAAGCATCCAACAACAACGGCACGGCTGGATTAGAACACGGTGCAGTGTTTACGGTAATCATGACGGAAGAGGGAGTGGGGAGTTAGCGTTTGAGAGGTGCGGAGTTCTGTTTGGGGTGATAAGCAAGTTCTGGAATCGGACAGAGGTGAAGTTTGCACAACCTGCTAAGGGCGCTCAATGCCACTGGACTGGACACTTCCAAATGGTTGAGATTATACATTTCACGTGACATAAGTTTGCCACAATGAAACAACTTATGGTATGAAACCATGTGGCAATACAAAGTGAAAAAAGAAGTGAAAAAAGATCCAAGGTGTTATGTACAAAATGAGTATATCCAGCCCTGGCTGTGTGGCTCAGTTCGCTGGGGCATCGGTCCCAAACACCGAAAGGTTGCGGGTTCGATTCCCAGTCAGGGCACAGACCTAGGTTGCAGACCCAATCCATGGTCGGGGTGTATATAGGAGGCAACCAATCAATGTTTCTCTCTCACACTGATGTATCTCTCTCCCCCTTCCTCTCTCTCTAAAATAAACAAACATATCCTCAGGTGAGAGGATATAAAATTTTTTTAAAAAAATTTTAATGAATATTCCCAGGTGAAAATACTGGAACATCTACTCAAGAAATGAAAGGAACATACTAAATTAAAAACATTTATGGCAAGAGCATGAGGATACCTGCTTTTATTCTTCATTCTTTACTGTAGTGACCTTAATGCTTGTACAATAAATAAAGGTCAATAAAAGGACTATTTCAGTTGTGGTGAGCCATGTTTTTACCCTAACGTACGTGGACAGTGCAAAAATAAAATCAGCAGTAAGGACTTCCACGTTCCTTTGAAGAATCAGTGGATTTGTCCGATGCAAATCTAAAGCTATCATGACCCCACCGAGACCGGTTTGGCTCAGTGGATAGAGCGTCGGCCTGCGGACTGAAAGGTCCCGGGTTGGATTCCGGTCAAGGGCATGTACCTTGGCTGCGGGCACATCCCCGGTGGGGGGTGTGCAAGAGGCAGCTGATCGATGTTTCTCTCTCATCCATGTTTCTGACTTTCTATCCCTCTCCCTTCCTCTCTGTAAAAAACCAGTAAGATATATTCTTAAAAAAATAAAAATAAAACTATCACCACCCCGTGCCTTCCTCCCCGCCCAGTCCCCGATGTGTCACTCACGTAGTAGGTGCAGCCGCCCTGGAAGACGGCAAAGCCTTCTCCCTGGTACAGTCCATGGACTTTTCCCCCTTCATAGCTACAGAGAAACGAGACTCAGGTCATGACATGAGTGAACCCAAGTGACGGAGATTAAGATACATAATTAACGTGAACGAAGAAGCCCTGTCACATGCATCCACCCAATAAACACTCCCCAAGAACTGCCAGACGCCTGTCCCCTTCTAAGAGCCATGAACTGGAAAGTTCTTGCCAAAACCAGCGTGGCTCAGTGGATAGAGCGTCGGCCTGTGGACTGAAAGGTCCCGGGTTCGATTCCAGCCAAGGGCATGTACCTTGGCTGCGGGCACATCCCCAGTGGGGGGTGTGTGCAGGAGGCAGCTGATCCATGTTTCTCTCTCATCAGTGTTTCTGACTTCCTATCCCTCTCCCTTCCTCTCTGTGAAAAATCAATAAAATATATATTTTTTAAAAAGACTGGAAAGTTTTTGCCTGGGCGATTACAGTTCACGGAGGACAGACAACACACAGGAAACAAACAAGCAGAATTCCATATCGAGTTCCGTTTCTGAGGGAGAAGTAACCAGGGGAGGAGGCTGCTGGGTGGTCAGCCGGGGCGGAAGCCTTTCAGAGGACACGAGGGCTGTACTTAGACCCAAAGGATCTGACACAAAACAGCCGAGAGAAGAACGCCGGGAAGAGGACCCCGGGGAGAGGGAACAGCCAGTGCAAAGGCCCCGGGGCAGGAGAGAGCCCGAGATCTCGAGTTCAGCAGAGAGGAGAGCACCGTCGCCCGACAACACCGCCCGTCAAGATCACCTTTCAACGATGAGATTGGTCAGAATGGGGTCTTCATACTGAAGGGTGTCTTCTAAGGGCTGACTGTCATTTCTGGACCCCCTTTTGAATCTTGTTTCAATTAGTCCCAACTGGGGGACAATGACTGGGGTTATCACTTGTTTAGCAGAACTGCCATCTTGCTTGGGAAGCTCTAGATTTTCGGAGACAGCTGAGGGAGAGGGGGCGGTTTTATCCACCTTTTTGTCTGTTTTTTTCTTTTCTTTCACCATTGCCTTTATTTAAGTATCAAATTCCTCTGAGAGCTGTTTGCTTCAACTCAGTGATGAGCTCTGCCTGGAAAAATAAAAATTATGCCTCTCAATACTTGAGGGGTTCATTCATAGCTGAAATGTTAGCTTTACAACCCAATGCCATTATGGCTCTCCTGAAAGCGTGAAGAATTACAACAGGTATTACCAGTTTATAATGTTACATGGGTAGTTCCTAACTATTTTTTAAATTGGAACCACTCTTCACAGTGTCCCCATAAGGGTAATTACAGTCCGGGAGGGGTTTTCCCCTCTTTTCCACGTCCAGCTTGAAAAAGAGTGAGTCCCATTTCTGAGTAGAGGAGCTGGGGATTGAGAAATAAAAGAAGAGAAGACGCAATAGTAGAAATAATAGCTGGGGCTGGGTGGGATCTCTGTTCTCTCGGATGGAGAGACAGGATCTCCAAGCCCCCTGAAGCCGTGTTTATTTATATCCCCAAACTACCAGGAAGTTACACCAAAAGGTAGGATCAAAGGAAATTGGGTGGGCCCAGGCCCTATTCATTCCCCCATTCCCCAGGCTAGACTGGATTTACATTTCAAAGCCCTCTCCCAACACCTGAGGCAAAGTTAAGAGTCAGTACTGAGAACGCATCCTGCATTTTTGGTGGATGTGTTTCCAAGTCGAGGCTCGGCCTGGCGCCTCGGATTCAGCTGAGAGTGACTTAAAGAATGCTCAGGTGCCTTGCCTGGGTGCCCTCCAAAATGTCCATGAAAAATGGCTGCTTAACCTGAGGTCTACCATGCTGCCAGCCCAGGTTGTGAAAGGCTGTCTCCCGCGGCAAAGTGCCCCAAGCCGATCCCAGCTCCCTTGGTCCCCCATGACCAGTGTGGGTTCTTGAGCAAGTTACTGAACGTCCTTCTGCCTCAGATACCAAATAGGAGTAACAGCACCTTGTTTCCCTATGAGAATTTATAGGGGTTTTCTCTCTTTTCCACATCCGGCGTGGAAAGAGAGTGCATCTAGTTTCTGAGTAGAGGAGCAGGGGATTGAGAAATAAAAGAACAGAAGACGCAGAAACAGAAACAATAGCTGGGGCTGGGTGGAACCTCTGCTCTCTCTGATGGAG